>VYZP01079915.1:0-45616 GCA_013400635.1 Hypocryptadius cinnamomeus | reverse complement strand
TTTTTTTTTTTTTTTTTTTTTTTTTTTTCCCCTGTGGTGGTTTGGTTTTAGAATTTGTTCGCTATCCTCTCCCGCTCGCGCCCTGCCTCTCTCCCGGCTGCCGCTTCAGCAAGCCATGCCGCCGCGGCGGATTTTTCCCGCAGTCTCCATCGCCGGGGAGCGGAGTGTGTCCGGCTGCGAATGTTGCACATGCAGAAGATGGTGGTGAGTTTGGCGGCGGGGGGCAGCGTCTGGCGGAGGCGCGGCGCGGCGCTTGCTTTCTTTCTTAATATTTTTTAAGTGGGGAAAAAATAATGGAGGTGTTTTAGTGTCTAGGTTTTTTTTGGTGCCTTTGAATTTTTCTCTTCAAGCCTTGGAAGTTTCCCAGAGGAGCTGCTAGAAGTCTGGGTCTATTGCAGTTAATAATTAAAAGATATATATATATAATAAATGATAGGTAATGAAATCATCCAACAATAGCTGTATGTCAGAGGAGGGAGCTTCTAGCTTCACATGTGGCTTTACAAGATATTTCTATCAGTCACAGGGAATGACTGGAGTTGCAATAGCATAATTTTAAAATGTTAATTGGCAATATGAAAGAATATTGATTTTTTTAAGGTGAACTTTATGGCTCTGCTTTGAAACACACACATTTGCTCCAAGATCAGAATTATGCCTCCTTTCACTCAAGTTTTCTTAGTTTTTTACTGCACCTTGTGTCCTCAAACTCTCCTGTTGCAGGGTGAAAGACAACCCCTCTATTTGCTGCAGAGGGTGACAGTGATTTGTGAAGAATGATTGCGGGCTCCTAGCATCTACCACATGGGAGAGTAAGCACAGAACATTGAAAGCAGAGGTGTATAGACAGACAGACTTATCAGCATGGATGTGTCCAGCTGTGTGCATGACTCTGTGTGTGTGTGTGTTTGGGAGACGGCAAAATTCCTGTAAATGAATTACTTTTTGAAAGATTTCTTTGCAGATCAATGGCAAACAGACTTAACCCGCATTTCAGAATACTCATTCCTTTATGTTTCAGTAAATCTTCTACTTCTGTTTACTTTCCCTTCATGTTTTCCAGTCTTCTCTCTGAAACAGCAGGCTTATTCTTCACATTATTTACCCATCTCTTTTTGTGACCCCTCTGCTTTTGCTCTTGTATGATTTTCTTTTCTTTCTTTCTTTGCCTCCTTTGTCTCCCTAAATTCTCCCCAAAATTTGGTTCCTCTTTTCCTCCATTCTTCATCATTTAACTTTCTGACTTTGTAAACCCAGATAAAAAGCAATGAAAATGAGATAATATTTCCATGGCTGGCTGGTTCTTTGCCACTGGGAGCAAGAGAACTTGGAAAAATATTTAGTTATTTTGGTGGCACATATGCATGCGAATTCATGCAAAATTAGTATTAAATCTTAAGATTTTAGACCTATATCCATGATAGTGGATCAGCAAGTTACTGCCTGCTAACTGAGCTGAGGCATATGCTTTGGTCTTTTTCAAACACAATGGTAGCATGCTAATTTAAATTTAATTTGAGAGTGCACAAGGAACATACAGTGGTCTAACCTGATCTGACCAAGATTCTCACCCAGCGGTTCCTACATCAAATCTGTAATTTCTCTTGGAGTTGGACAATATATTTTAGAGAAACATCCAATCTTGATTTAAAGACTTCAAGAGACAGGAAATCCATCACTTCCCGGGGTGAGTTGTTCAAGTTGATATCTACTCTCATTTGTTAAAAACTGCATTTTTCTAGCTTTGGTTTCTAATGTTCACTGTCAGAGACGAACCCAGTATTCCTGTAATGGTATCACTCAGTGCTATTCCTGGAAATAATCCCATCCTCCACTTGACCCTCCCTTGCTCAGACTGCTCAGGATCATTTTGGCAGCTGAGGAAAGCAGAGGAAAGAAAGGGGATGAAGCCATACTATAGCAATTTTGTTTGAAAGACACAAGGGGAAAAAAATAAAGAATTGCAGTATCAAAGGGGGAAAATCCCATTTCAGTAAGTTTTGAGAAGTGAATGGTAGATGATGAAGTAATTGATCACAATGTTTATCTTACAAAAGAACTGGAACAGGAAAGGTAACAGGGATGTAATCAGGATTAAGGCTGGAGGGGACGAAAGGTGAGATAAGATTTTAGACTCTCTACTGCTCCGGTGAGTTAACTTTGTCTGATTGCCAGGTGCCTCTGAAGCTGCTCTCCCATTCCCAAAAAGAAGGGGGTGAAAAATAAGGTGAAAAAGCTGATGGGTCATGGCAAAGATGAGGAGATCACTCACCAGTTACTATCACAGCAAAACGGACTCAAACTGGGTAAAGGTAATTTAATTTATTGCCAGTAAGGAATAGAATAGGATGGTAAGAAACAAAGACAAAACTGTAAACACTGCGCACACACAGGCTCAACTTCACTCCTTCTTTCATGACTTTTCTCCCTCCTCCTTCTGAGCAGTACAGAAGTGCCACCAAGCATCGCTGATAGCCTCAGATTTGGGCAGCAATGGGTCTGTTTTAGAGCTGGATGACACTAGCTCCTTTTGGGAGCTTGTGGTGTCTTGTGACAGAGGTCAACCCTGCAGCTCACCCTCCCACCCCAGCCTTGCCATGGCCTGCCAAGCAAGAGAAGACCAGAAGGAAGAGCCTGTGTGTTTTCTTGGTGGCAGCTGGGGAGGCACTGCACTGAAGCCATTTCTGAACTGAGGTCCCAGGATTCCCTTGGTTCCCCTCAGGCAGACTAGGAAAGTTGTGGTTGGTGATTGAGAGAACAAGGGACAGATCTCGGAATTCCACAATGAAATATCAGAGAAACTAAGAAATTAGTGAAAGAAGTTTTGTTGAATGCGTCAGTTGTATAGAAGTGGTAGACTAGACTAGAGGGGGTCTGTCTAGGGAGTGCTGACAGTCGGTGGTGAAGGCTTGCTCTGCCTTAGGGCACAAACAGCTCATGTTGGCCTTGGCTGGAGGCCACCACTAGAGAGAGGACTCACTCTGTAGAGAATCAGCTGAGGCTGACTATCTGCTGCAGCACATGAATGACTCCTGCTGCAGAAATTGCATGAATGTGATTTTTTTTCCCCCTCTGGCAAGGTTTGGAAACCCTTGGCTATTTTCTTGATCAGATAGCCTTGTGCCTGAACAAAATGCCTGTATGAAAAGACCCTGCAGGAACTTGAATAATATGAGAAGATTTACTCTAAAGAGATGAAGGCTGTGTTAGCTAGGAGGAATAATACTGCAGAGAAGATACCGGAGGCATTCATCTTATGGGAATCCCAGAGGAAAAACAGGATATGGAGGAGACAGACACCTTGCACTGTGGACAGAGTTCGTGTTGCATATGTAGTAGATAAATATCCACATGCTGAAGTAGCAACTCTGATTCTTATTTATATGTTCTTGCATCCAAAATACAAATTCCAGCTACACCATCTATTAAAAAGGTGTGTCATTATGTGTCTGGAGACATGTAACTTTTTGAGGGAGGCCTTGAGTGAGAAAGGGGGAAAGTAAAAGCTGTGCCAATTGTCAAGGACAGGTTGTAACAATTAGGAGCACAGAGAGGAGGAAAGAATGACAATTTCACTATCAAAAGACACAAAAATTAAGATCCACCATCACCCCTACCTAGCAGGTTCCAGGTGCACAGAGGCAGTGACAGCTTTAAAACAGACAACACCATGCCCCTGGCCTGTGTGCCAGGGCTCCTAATGAGTCCTTTCAGAGCAGGCAAATGTCTGCACCACAACGGCTCCCTATGGCACAGGCATCTGGGTACAGAGATCCATCCCAAAAAGAGACTCCTTCATTTGCTTCAAATACAATTTTCATTGCAGCTCTCACTGTGTGGCCACTGGAAATGCTTCAGCAATAAATAAATGGTGGCAAAACCAGTTGAGTCGACATCCTGCACTTTCTTAGTCCTTTCTTGCCTTATGAAATGCTGTAGCTCACACATCTATCAAATAGATCCCTTAGACTGTAAACTCTGGGACAAGGCTATGTCTTTTGCGAAGCGTTAGGCAATAAAAAGTAAATAAAAAACAAATCATCTATGTAGAATTTTTTGCACTCCACCCTTTGGCATGGTCTCAGGTGACTTTTGTAGTCATACCAGCAGTACTGAATAGATGAACAACACACAAGAAGATACAGTGTTCTTTCAGTAGCAGATTCCTTTCAGGAAATCGTTTTACAGCAATTTCTTCCATTTAGCAAGACTTTTTCCTCCCATTTTCATTCTTACTATTTTTCATTCATCTAAATTCTGGGGTAGAGAGAATAGTTAATTATTTTTAATAATACTTCTCATTAAGAGTTTTATTTTGATACTGGGACAACTGTAGTACAATGCATCTGGCTTTGAATATGTTCATCCACCAGTCCTACTCCTTTCTACTGTGATGCATGTTAAAATCATTCTTTAGAAACCTAGTGACCTGAAGAAGTTAAAGAGATATTATAAGACACCATGACCACGAAAGGAGAAGTTGTTGTGGAATATAAAAAATCCTGATTATAATTTAAATTGTGCTGATATCAGTCAGGGGGTTTTTCAGTCTGAGAAAAATGTGGTAACATTGATATAATTAAGAACTGCCTTATTAAGATAGACTCAATGTCCATTTTTAACATTATCTTATTTGTAACATTAACTGATAGAGGTTTATTAGGAAAGAGTATGACAGCTGAGCAGCTTTTCCTTTAAACTTTAAGGGACTTTGGGGAGGTTATTTCTTGCTGAGTCCTCTGACCTCCTGACAGTCAGGGCTTTGAGACTTCTAATCTAAAGATTTTCTAGAGGTCCTTGTGTTGAAGAGTTGCCTAGAGTGTTGTTGCCGTATATTTACTTCCATGTCCAGCAGCATCCTATGCAAATGCACTCTATAACCCCATACTAAGAAAGTAGTTTATTTCGTTTGATTTAAATATTACTTTGTATTGACCTTTTCCTGGAAATTCCCAAAGGTAGTAATAATAAAAAAAATATTTACCTTGCAATATCATTCATAGCTTTATATACTGTTATAATGTCACTTTTCAGTCATCTCTTTCTGCCTTCCCATATCTTATAGTCTATACTATATATCAGTCCTCCTTGTCACTATTCTTTCTGCTTCCTCTTCTGTCTTTCTGAAAAACAGGACACATGAAATAGAACACATTTTTTCAGGAGTAAAACTAATTTTTTTCCTAATCATTCCTAAAACATCATTTTCCTCTGAGCATGCAGACGATGTTTTCACTAAACTACCCACAAAGACTTCCATATCTCTTTCCTGGGTGGTAATAGCTAACCTGTCATTGTGTATGCATAATTAAGGTTGTTTTTCTCATGTACACTGCTTTGTAATTTTTTTCAATACAGAATTTCATTTGCTATTTTATTTTTCAATCAATTAGTATTGCGAAATTTTTCTGCAATACTTTCCAGACATCTTCAGTCCCTGGGAATTTGATAAAATAACAAAATTAGAATCTATTCCCTTTAAATTTGATCTCATATTCATTACATTTATAATGGCTTAATAGGTTTTTTCCTGTCCATATTTATAACCTGGGCTGCATCATGGTGTGTACCTGAGAAAATACAAAAGTTTGAGGTAATGTTTCTTTCCTAAGTACAGCTTATTGCAGTAGTAAATGCCAGGCAATTCTGAAGGATGGGGTAATTTCCTCATCAATTACAGGTGTGCTTGTGGGGGAAAATACAGCAACTTAAAAGCATTCCACCTGAGCCCATTTGTTCTTGTTTATACAGGGAAAAAAGATCAACTTTTGCTAATGCTGGTTTCGGCCCACCACATAAAATAATTATTGAATTCAAAATGAGTTATTGCTAATCTACTGGGCAAGTTTGACACTGGTATTGGGCAAGTTAGACAAACTGTCTGTAAACTTACATGAAGTAGGGTTTAAAATAAGTGTATTTCATTCTCATTTTTTATACTTACTCATCTGAGTACTTTCCTAAAGTAGCAAAGGAAGGGCTCCTCTGGGTATATCTGAGGAGTCTAGTTAGTTATCACCCACACCAAAAAGTCAGGTTGTTACCTGAAAAGGAGGGTACAAGTTGAGAAAGGTCATTCACCCACATGTCCCTCTGCTGTGGGCAGAAGACATGCATATGGCTCTTCTGAATCATGCAGTACTTAAAAATTCCCTTTTTTATCCGGGATCAGGACATTGGTTCTACATCTCCTAAGCAAAGAACAGTCACAGTAACAAAGACAGGTCCCCGCAGGTGAACGCTTTGTAGTGAAACTGAATTCAGTGTGGAATGAGATGGGAAGAAACCAGAAGAAAATCGGGAGGGACAGAAACTCGATTTAGGTAATTACAGATATTTGGAATGTGAATTCTTGTGAATAAAAATTTGCTTTTCTTAAATAAAAAAAGACTGTTTCTTTGGGCTATATTAACCCAACAAACCAAAACCAAACCAAAAACCAAAACCACAACAATGTATTGAAACATCGCACTAATTCCATGACAAATGTTTTCCCATAAACTCTGGGACATAATCTACTCAGCAGAGTGAGGAAGATGTCAGAACCATATAAAAAATAGCCTCTGTTTACTACCCATAGCATTTTGCTCTATTGACCTAATTGTCACTTCTTGTGAAAAAACACCCCAAAGTTCACCTTTCTTTGAAGGCAATAGTTTTTAGCTCATTTCTCTTGTTCACCTCCCGAGTGCTGTCACCCACAAGAAGGAGTGAGCTGGTTTCTGTGTGGCTTGTGCCAACACTATCAGAGAATCACCTCATCAGATCAAGCTGCAGAAGTCTCAGTACTGATGATGCTGGATGAGCAAAAAGGATGATTCCAGATCCAGAGGGAGAAAGGGAATGGTGAAATTGCTGAGAAGAAGCCTCTGCCCTGTCTTTTTAACACATGAAGTGAAACAAATTTGATAAAAAATATTTCAAGCATGATAACCAGGAAACCTTCAATGCTGTTTCTGCAAAATCATACTTATAGATTGTAACTGCAGTTTGATACACTAAATTGCTCATAAAAATTAGTTTTAGTGAGGTTTATTGCCAATAAAAATGATACTTTTCACTTACATCCTGTGATCTTGTCTTGCATTTCCCAGTCTCTAACAGACCTCTATCTGCATGTCTGAGAGATAAATATCCTGCTTTTGTACCGTCTATACTTTTGTACCAAAGCATTGCTTACTTATATAAAGCTATTTCTCAGCTTCAGAAAAAAAACATACAATCAAATATTGCAATGCTTTCCTCAAATCACACACACTGTCTTTATTTTCTGCTAAATTTCACATTAATTAGAGCCCATAAAGTATTGTCTGGATTTGAAGATGCATTTTCAGCCCACAGTTTTGGCCTTTCTGTATTCAAAATTGTATTATTCTCTCCATAGTAGGGTTAAAGTTTATCTTAAATAAATCTGTCTCTTTGGCTCAGCTCTAGCTGGCTTCCAGCCCCCGTCCCCCACACCACAAAAGCTGCAGACTAGATAATTGCTGTCATTCAGCTATAGCCATGTGCTGTGTTTGCAGAACTAGAATCTGTTTCCCTAGAAAATCAGACGATCTTTGATGCCTTAAATGCAGTAAGTATAAGTTCTTACTAGCACTCTGATAGTCGAGACGTGTCAGTTTTTATCCAGTTATTTCTTCTTCAAAAATATGTATTGAAGATTGAAGGTGAGTTTATCTGTTGCATTATTAAGTAAAGTTTATGAAGCAATTTAGTGCTGTAATTTTCCCATCTAGCACTAATGTCCCTGAAAATAAATTAATTTATAAGCTGTTGGTTTATTTAACAGTTGATACACAATGATTCATACTCTAGGGACTAGGGGTTATTGGCATAAGGTTTTTTCACTGAGCATCTTTTAAAACAGGTCAGATTTTGTCATAATAATTGATGTATACATACTTATAAAAATTATCCAAAATACATTTGATGTTAACTTTGTTAGTCTTCTGCTGTGCTAAATAGCACTGTAATCTGCAAGTAAGTGCAAGGCAAGCAGGGGTGCCTTTAGGGGAAGAAAATGCTCCTTTGCAAAAGGGTGAAATTATGTAACCTTATGTCACTTAGAGCACTCTTTTTAAAAACCTTAAGTGGTCCTCACTAAAGCACATCATGTGGTCATTGAATTAGAAATGCAGGGATGGAATAGATTCCAAAGGTTATATCGTCCAGTCCTCTGGCTCTGGGGAAGGAACAAATACACCAGAGCTTCCTACAGAGATTTTTATCTGCTACTTTTTTTTTAGAATTTCTGCTAAAAGACTCTCCAAGGGTGTTCTGTTCAAGCTTTCTCCTCTCAATTTTTTTATTAATATATGACCTATATAGTCTTTTCTGCAAGTTATACTGGGTTCTTTTTGTCTTTCCTTCACATGGACAATTCATAACAATTGATCATTGTCTTTCCTATTAACAATCTGCTATATCCTAAAAGATCTATCAAGTCTTTGTCTGCCTAGACTAAAAGAAACCCTTCTTTTTGCAATCTTCCTTCACTATTAATACTTTCTGAGCCCTCTTCTTTTTCCTGCTGTTTTCTTCTATATTCTTTCCAGAGTGACTATGTGTGTTTTGGAGTATGTCACTGAAAGCCACTGGCGCTCCTTCAGCTGCATTCTCCCTGTAAACAAGTAGAAGGAAATGATTCTGATCCATATCTTACCTTCAAAATGCTTGACAACAGATTTTCCCTTTCCTTCTTTTGCAGTAATACTGCACTGTTGACTCACAGGTCTTTTCTAATACTCTTAAACTTCCAGGTCCTTCTTTCCTCACTTGGCATTTTCAGTATTCATTTCTCCTTACTAGTTATTTTGCTCTGAACTTTATTTCTTTTTTTATTAATTTCTTTTCGATTCTAGATTATGCATTTATTAGGACAGTTCAGAAGTCTCCAGACTTCTGTAACCCTCACATATCCTTTTTCATCTACAATATTTTTAAACTTTTTAATCCATACTTTTAATGAAAGCACTGAACAGAGTTGGGCCTGAAATCTCTGAGGGTTGCAGTCTGAAAGAAAATCCCCATTTGATACTGATAGTTATTTTTTGAGAAGAGCTTTCCAAGAAGTCACACACAGTCTCTATATGTTTTTTTTCATGTAGAAGACATTTCCTTTATTTTCCTACAATAATTTAATTTGAAGAAAAATTAAATTTCTTACTGTACTTAAGATACTTCAACTTTATTCTTCTTCCCTGTGTCATGGTTTAAACCCAGCTGGCAACTCAGCACCACACAGCCACTTGCTCTCTCCCCCTGCAGCATGATCAGGGAACCAGGACGGTAAAAATGAGAAAACTCATGGGTTGAGATAAAGACAGTTTAATAAGGAAAGAAAAAGATACACACACAAAAAAAGCAAAGAATTCCGTCTCCACTTCCCATGGGCAGCCCAGCGTTCAGCCATCTTCAAGAAAGCAGGGATCCATCATCATGTGTACCAGTGACATGGGAGCACAAACACTGTCACTCTGAACATCCTCCCTCCCTTCTTTTCCCCTCAGCTTTCTGCGCTGAGCATGGTGCTGTATGGTCTGGAATGTCCCTTGGTCACCTGGGGTCAGCTGTCCCAGCTGTGTCCCCTCCCAGCTCCTTTTGCACACTGAGCCTACTTGCTTGTAGGGTGGGGTGAGAGGCAGGAAAGGCCTTAACTGTGTAAGTGCTGCTCAGCAGTGACTAAAACATCCCTGTGTTACTGACACTGCTTCCAGCACAAATCCAGAACACAGCCCCAAAAAAAGCCCCAAATCCCAACACAGCCCCTAACCAGCTACTGTGAAGGAAATTACACCAGCCAAAATCAGCTCACCCAGTAATATAGTTATCCTGCCCCAGGAGATTAGCTTGGCTTGACACAGTTAATTTTTTAAAAAATACAAATTGTTTGATTTTATTATTCTTCAGGTGTTTCCAAGTCTTCTGTGTACACATCTTTTCCGCCTTAATGCAGTCTGTAGTTAGGTGAGGTGCCCCATTTTCTTTGGATTCCCCATTATCTCTCTTTTAAAGATACACATTTTCTTATTTTCTGAGACTATCCCTCTCTAATATGACTTCTCACATGTAATCACTGATGCTTCAAATACAGTATTATTTCTTTATGCACTTGGAGGTAAATTTAATCAAGTAGTGGAGACTTTAAAATAAAAAACTCATTTAAAAAAATAGCTATTCTGTCTTAACTATGGAAATTCATATTTTGTCCTTCAAATAGTTTAGAAGGCTTAAAAACAGCTTAAAAGAATCATCATCATAAAACTGTGCTTCAAATTATGCTAGTGGTGTTTGAAATATCAAAAGCCTGTTTTACACAAGCAGCCAAGACACTTTTAAAGCTTTTTTTTTTTTTTTTTGCAGTTCTTTTGGAGCATTTCACTTTTTGTTCCTTGAAATGTTTTCTTAGTATGTTACAAGAGTAAGGTGAGGAGCTAAAACTCCTCAATAAAGCAGTATTTCAGGAAGAATCTTTAATGGTGGGAAAAAGATTGTGTAATGCCTGAAGTGAACAGATTATTTCTTTTAGAGGTATTTTGAACATAATCATGTTGTACATGCACCTGATGCACTTAGCACATGTAAACTTTGCAGAGAGATTTTGCATTCAGATCAGGTAAACCTCCAGCCAAATGCACTCATGAATACTGAAGTAATTACTGAGCTCTAAGGACACGTTGTGAGGACATCATCATTTGTCAGCAGGATACCAGTGACTGCTGTCATGGAAAATTTGCATTAGCATCATTGTTAAATAGTCTGTTTGCTAGTTTCTTAATGACCTGCAGCAAACAATGATTTGAACTACTTTATGAAGTTCAGCGTGGAAGGCTGCAGTTATGTTGAATGAATTTTCATAGGTTAATGGTATTAAGACACAATCAACAGCAGCTGTCAAGTCATATGCAACCAAATCACCTGTGAATAGGTCTAGGGGGCAGTTGCCTCTGTGATGCTAGTGTAGGTTGGAGATGTAAAGCTAGTTTTAAAATATGCACTTGAAATATAAGTAGCCAGATAGCTGTGCTGATGCTTGAAGCCCAGGGAGGACTCTGAAAATCCACCTCACAAGTTAGGAAAAGCAGGGCTTCCTAAGCCAAAGCTTCCAAGAGTAATTTGCTGTAGCAGATCAGCAGTTTCTAGGAAAGAAGTGTGGACAAATCAAAGCACATATGGTTTCCTTGGTAATTACAACTTAAGAGTTACTCAAGAAACACTGGACAGTGCTAATAGGCTTAAAAATATTTTCTTAGGTTTCACTGGCAATTACCTACTACTCAACAGCTGAGAATTTGGAAATTTCTTTTTCATTTCCACAAATTATGATTTGATCCATGATCAGATGTTTCTGGAAAGATTTAATTAAACCTCACTAATTGAAAAAATATGCTTGATTTCTGATGATGCATGACAAACTTTACATGTATTTAATATTTGAAGGATTCTTTGAGCTGTCTAACAGGTTTCATGGAGGTAAAATCAGACTTAACTGTTATTTGGCACACTTAATAGAAAGAAAATATTCTTGTAAAACATTTTCTTGTAAAACATATGTGCAGTGTATTATTTTATCTTTCTGTATCAAATATAGGAAAAAATATTGGTCTATTTAACTTGAGAGTAGGCAAAATTCATAAAGACGGATTTCTTAGAATTTTTTTTTGTAGAATAATGGGGGATGGGCATTGTGGTCAGTCCACACTTCTCCCCTTCTCCAGAGTGGGCTCTTCATGCCAACGACTTTCTTCAGGAACTACCCACCTGCTGGGACATGGGGTCTTCCATGGGTGTGGGTGTCCCCTCCGCTGTGGTCGCTCCAGGGGAAGCTCTGCTCTGGCACCTGGGACACTGCCTCCTGCTCGTTTTCCAGTCACCATGGTGTCTGCACGCAACCCTTTCCCAGCTGGGGCTCCTGCCTCCGTCCTTGACGGGAGCCACAGGAGCAGGGACCGTCCAGGAAGCAGGCGTCTGTAGTTCCTGTGTGCGTGTCTGTGTGCACCTGTGTGTCTGTTTGTGACAGCTCACTGGTTTTCAGCTGGTCACTTCATGATGTGCAGAGAATGCTTAAATGGAAACTCAGCATAAATCTCGTGAAGCGATGTGAGCTTTGGCACAAGCCTGAATATTCACAGAACGCCTTTAATAGCTTTGTGGAGCAATATGTAAATTATGTTATTAATATAAGAATCTGTTGTTTTGTCTTACTTACTTGAAAGGGTCTTGGTGGGAATTTTGTGAACTGTTCTTCAACCCTTCTTTCATTTTGAAATTAAGGACTCGTGTTTGTCTGTGAGTAGGTTGTGCTAACTCTCCAACCAACAAAATGTCTAAATCCCTCTTATATCTTCATCATTACATTCAGTGGGCGCTTTCTAGTCTTTTAAAAATTATTTTGTATATTTTATTAAATTATATGGAACAAACTGTTTCTTGAAGGAAACTGATTCTCAGTGAAAATGTCTTTGCATTTATTCTGAATAATTACTGCCACTCCGTGTGTACAAGGTGAAATGTCTCCTCATTTTCATCTTTTATAGACTGCCTCTCAGTACTGCAAGCTACCAGGAGCAAGAACCAGTGGGGATTTCTACATTCAACTTTTTTTGACATTTTTAGGATTTAGGCTACAGCATAGTCCCAGAAGAAGAAATGGCAGCCTTGGAAAAATGGTGTTAGTTTAGTCTTGTAAATTAATGCTACATATATTCAAGCAAGCTTAATGAGGGAAAATATGTCAGATTTAGTGTTTGCTAATGTTATTGACCAATGCATCATTGTAGTACATTCATCAGATCTCCCCATGAAGACTCCCGTAGGTCTTTTCCAACCTAAACCATTCTATGATTCTGTGATTGTAGATAAAGATGGGTTGATTTTTTTTACTAAATATTTACTCACTTGAATAATGACTACATACAGAGTCAGAATTATGTGGAAAAATATTCAAAGTAATTGTGTAATGACAGTTTATAGTAATGACAGTTTAAATTATGTCTTAAAATGAACAAATTTAAAATCACAAATGCAGCTCCAACGCCTTGATTTTCACAGTTCTAACTGCTTGATTTTACTATTTTAGCTGCATATCTTGTAGGGCTTCTCCTCTTCTGTAGCATAACTTTAAGAAGGAAGTAAAAAAGCTTCTCCAACAGGATAACTACTGAATGTAAAAGTGAGAAAAATTTGTTTCTCAAGCTTCATTGTTGCATTCTTCAAAATTATATTGGACACTGTGCTTGCCTTTTCTTAAATTTTCCTCTTAATGTTCAGTGTCTTTTAAATAGATTTATATCTACTATTTGGAAAAATAGATCTTTCACTATTATGCAAACCCAGTAAAATGATTAAACTTAGACCAAAAAAAAAAAAAAAATTCTTGAACTCTAATGGAGCCGGGAAATTTATGAACTTCTAAATTTTTAGCAGACTTATCTTGAAGCATGAGAGCTGATATAATAATAGCCTTTCTCTTTTTGGCATGAACAAGTGGGCTTCTACAGAAAATTTCTTGAAAACTCTCAGTCTCTAGTAAGAGCATGCTCATGAATTAATAGATTCTCCCCTCAAAAAGTGTGGGAGCTTTTAACTGAAGGTGAAATTTACTCTGCTAACAGGAACTTATGCAAATGCTCATAAACTCTGTTTTTATAGGACAGGAAGAGTCCTGACTTAACTGATGAATGAGATTTTTGCAGGATGAAGTCTGAGTAAGGAAGCAGTGTCACTTACTGTGGGAAATTAGGGGAATTTCTGTACAGCAGAGGAAGAAATAATCAAAAATCTGAAAACTGGTAATACTGAGCTAGTTTATCCAAATCTAAGCATACAGCTATTCCACCTAAATGCAGAATATTTTTACAAAGCGTGCATTAATAAATACAGTTGGGATTTAGCAAATGGGGAAATATTAGGAATATTTAGCTTTTTTTTTAGTAAAATATCATTTATCTGTGATTCAAGATTTGCCATTGGCACTAGCTGAAGATGTCATTGACATGGGAATTGAGAGCTGGGAATCTTGATCTAAGGGAACAAATATGTTCTTAATTTGAAAGAGCTTAAAACAAGATCAGATTGAGCAGTAGATATTGCATAATAAAGGACAAATCATCTTAACAGGCAGACTGGTACATTATTGTAATCCGTTCTCTTCCTAATCTTGTTTCATCCTTACTGTGTGGCCCACCACTATGAGGAAGAAATCATGTTGAGTGATTTATTTCCAAGCTTCAGTTCTTAACACAAACTTGTCACCCCATATCTGAATACCTGCACATCTGGCATGAATGTCCAGTTCAAAACGTGTGGTTTCAAATTTGAAGAGAATCTAGCTCTTTGAGAAACACTGTATCAACCTTCTCCCTCACTATTTCTTCCCTAACAGACAACCAAATACTTTGGAAAGTTGACTTCAAGACATATTGATAAAGTACCATTAGATTCGGGGAAAAAAATCAAAAACTTGCAAAACAAAAACAACCTAATACGTTTCCACTGCTGAGATAAATAAAAAATGGAAATCCCTGTGGGTTAACTTCTTTCTAATAGACCTCTGGAAACATCACATAGTTGTGAACGTTTACAGCATCTGGTTGTACACTCTTGGTGTTACTTCTTGCTTTGCCAGCTCACTTCTCTTTGGAAGATATCAAAAAACAGAAGCACCTATTCTATTAATCATAAGTTAGGAAATTCTAGGTTTTTGTTATCTCAAATTGAGAAAAATTAGAGAAAATTAATGCTGATTTTGGTTTTCTCTCTGGACTTGGTACGTCTTGCTCTGGAAGAGATCTAAGTCACATCAGGAAAGCTCATCTCACAGTTTGAAAGCACTTGATCCATGCAAGTAAAAATACTGACATATATTGTGGTTACAGTGAAGAAACAAACACATCCAGTTAATTCTGAATTTAAAGACATTACCAAATTGCAAAAAAAAAAAAAAGTCTTGCAATGTGCCAAACATAAAAGAAAAGCAATAGAAGATGATCTGTAAAGGTATCAGCTGTTTTTCATGAAATCAGAATTGCTGTGTTTCTCCCTTGGTAGCTCTAGAAAGGTTCAGTAATTGCAGAGGGGAAGGGAATGTTAATGTATAGCTATCTTCTTATATTCAAAACTACTGAAAATCATAACAAATTGAAAACCAGACTGGTTTTCTGATGAAATTTCATGGAAATCAGCTGTGACTTTTTCCCTCAAACATTATCAATTTTCATAGTTAGTCTTTTGCTCTTAAGCTTACACTGAGTTGGTGAACTTTTTAGTAAAAATGCTTCTCAAGAGTTTAGGCCTGTTTTCTCAGGCAGAGGAAGAAAGAAACCTTGTAGAAATCTAGTGGTATGTATTCCAAGATATTGGAAGTTGCTCTTGTTATTAGTGCTGGAGTGTTCCAAGATTCCTTCAGGTACTATGCACATGAAGAAATAAAATGTAATGCTTTGGATGGCCCACCAAAAAAAGTTCTTATTAGGAAACAAACCCCAGCCAAACAGAGAAGTAGGAGCTGGCTGAGAAGGACATCAGGTAATAATAAAAACAGTGATAGCTGAGAGAGGTTAAGACAGGATCAAATTATTTCCAAGTGGTCAAGGCTTACTGCAGTCGCTTTAGAGTTTTCTCCTCAACACAAGATGAATCCCAATGTGTCAGCACATGTAAAAAAACCCTATCAATTATTGTTAATCGGAGTTTAAGAGATTATAATATTTGAACTTCAAAAGTTTGACTGTGTATTATGTTCAAAAATAGATCATGTTCAACCATACAATTCAAATATACCTCAGATACAGTATGTGACCCAAATATTGACACAGTGTAGTCTTGATCCTGTAAAGTTATTTACATATATAAGTTAACATTGAAATAGTCCTATTACCTCTGAGGAACTATTCAAAGTTAATACAATGCAGAATGATTTACCATGTTGCAATCATGAGATAGTAAGATGACATGTGAGGTAGAGGGCTGAAGTATGGGGAAGGACCATTGTGATGCTTCATAACACTTGCAGCAGAAAAATGGTTTAAATGCCACACCTGTGCATTCAAAAACAGACTGTGAAAATCAATGCAAACAGATGCTGGGCTGATTGACTGACTGATATTATATACTTTGACCTTTACTCTGAGTCTCAGTGAACATTTACAGCCATTCATCATGTGGCTCATGGTTCATGCTTTTTGAGCACAGATGTAGAGCTAGGCTTTGAAAAAAGACTCAATTTCTATTTATTGTGTATTATTTAAAAGCCTCTTTTCAAGATGCACAACACTGTCTCTCATCTCTAACTTCTGTCTTGGGAACAGGGCTCTTGTTTCAGTTTGGGATCATAACTTAGATTTATAGAAAAGGAATTCCAGCTTTCTGCTCAAAAGCATTGTGTTCAGAAAGTTAATGAGTATGAAATTAAATTCTTTACTGAATTTTTACTGCTATGTCACCAGTTTTTCAGAACTTCAGCATGCAGATTCTTTGACAGTGGGGAAGAGCCTCTAGAAGTGAGCAGACTTTTAAAGAAAGAGATATATCTGGAAAAATCACTGTCTTCTTTTTCTTCTTGTATTGCAAAACATTCAGGCATAATTTGACTTTCTTCAACTATAAAAGTCTTTTTACCTATAAAATCTTGTTGAAGACATACAGATAGAAAATTAAACATTGAGGATTTTGATTTATACCTAGATATTCCTAGGTAAATATGGATATGGTATAATTATTTATAAATGTAGGCTTGCCATATATGGTAGATTTCGTGTTGATGGTATTGTTCTTGTGAAATGGTGTTATGCTTGATAACACAACAAAATTGAAATTGAAGCAGAAGTACACTGATATTTGGGTCTCTGACTGAAACAAAAGCTTCACATAATCTGGCATGCCCTCTCATTGCTTTTTTTTTCCATGCTGCTGGATTTTTCTTCTAGTGTAAAATAGAGTAATTGACTCATGTAGATCGTTTCAAAGTCAAAGCATTTTAGTCAGCAACCGTGATGCTTTGTGGGGTTACTAAAATTTCAGAAATGTAGTTAGGGGTTCTTTTAGTCATTAACACATATTTTGTTGTTGGGTCTGAAGACTGTACTGCACAGAACTACTATAATTTGGAAAACCTCTAAGTAAGTGAGGCGCGTGAATCTAAGTAATGAATATTTACCATTATCATGAGAGAAAAAGATAAGCTCGTTTCTAGAGTAACACTGGAAAATGACTGCTGAATGGTACTTTTTAAAAAGTTAATTATTTCCTGCATATTACTTTGTCTTTGGGCCTGAGAACTTATTTTCATGTGACAGGGTCACAAGTCCTGCCAGCAAACCTGTTCTAGCAGGGACTCCTCTCTCCAAGAAGCCACAGGTCCAGCCAGGAGCCTGCTCCAGCATGGGCTTCCCACAGGGTCACAGCCTTCTTTAGGCATCTCTCTGCTCTGGCGTGGGATGTGGATATCTCCACGGATCTCCATGGGCTGCGAGGGCACAGCCGCCTCACCATGGTCTGCACTGAGAGTCTGGAGCACGTCCTACCCCTCCTTCTTTGCTGCTGGTTGTTCTTCTCACAGATTCTCACTCCTCACTTCTCTGGACACAACTATTTCTGCACAATATTTTTTTCCCCCTCTTAACTATGTTATCCCAGGCACTACCACCATCACTGATGGGATCAGGTTTAACCAGTGGTGTATCCAACTCCAAATGGATTAGGTCTGTCAAACATGGGGGAAGCTTCAAGCTGCTTCTCAAAGCAGCCCTCCCTGTAGGCCCACTACTACCAAAACCTGGCTGCACACACCCAGTACAGTAGAGGTTCCTGCTGCCTGAGCACTGGAGAAGTTTTTTTCCCCCTCTCATAAACACTGCCCGAAAATGATGAAGCAACTATTTGAAGTTAATGTCAAATGCTACTATAAATTAGCTGTTAGGATACAAAGTTAGTGTATTGATTTTTTTCCATCTAGTACACGCTCTTTTTATAAACAAACTTGATCATGTGCCTATTGATATATTGCAGATGTAAAATTTATTAGGAAATGGACTGGAAAGTAATAAAAGCTTTGAACAGGCAATAATTATCAGCAAATTCCATTAGTAAACTGATACAATTCCAAACAAGTTTATTGTTTTTTAAAGAGGTTTTGATTATTCCGGGATGCTAAAATTGACTGATGCAAAATGGTCCCAAATAATTTTAAAAAATAAAGAGCAACCTTTTCAGTGACTGGTGGGGAATAGAAAGGTTTCCATACATGTTGGTTTTACATATATACTGATTCACAAGCAGAGCAACAAGAACAAGACACGATAAGCTATAGATAACCCAGGCAGATTCTGTGGAAAGTGTCAGTCTTTGTTTGAAGCTGGATCATGCATTCACCCTCAACAACAGCGTTTGAAAACGTCACACTGTGATGATGTCTTCAAATGTTGTTAAAATGCCAGGACTCCTTAGCCTAGTCTTAGGGAAATGAGTTTATTGAGCCCTAGTGTAGAAAAATGAGATAACTGCGTACTGAAAGCAGACAACCAGTGAGACAAGAAGGAAAGAGGGTGGATGCTGATGTAAATTCCCAGTACACACTGGGTGGGTGAGAATTATAGTCAGAGACAGCATCACTGTCTCACCTGTGCTGCCACTGCAGCTAGCAGTAGTTAATGAGGTAATGTATTCTGCAGATGCAGAAGAGGATGGAAACATTATTGCTGGTTTTCCTTAAGGCTCAGGCACCTGGTTCTGCTCTATGTTTTCTGCACAGTACTACCAACAGCTCACATTATAGCAGTGCGATTGTTTTGACGAATTGCTTGTTGTTGTAATAAGGGTGCACACAACCTCCGTTTTGTGAGATTACTATAAAATCAGCAGGTTTTTTTTAAACCCCACACATTTCTATTTTAAATGCTTTTGTAAATCAATTTAGCTATGTCAGAGTTTCACTGGAAATGTGAAAATAAGTCTTTTACAGTGAGCTAAGCTTGCGAAGGGCACTATGCTATGATTTTACAGCCCAGTACTTTCCATTTTCCATTCCTGAGATGTGCGTCTCAGCTCAAATGACAAGTATTTTTGCATGTGATTGTTAGGTGAAGTAGAGTTTACCTTCCATACAGGTGTAGGGGTCCTGAGGGCATGGATAGTCCTTGATGGCCTTAACAAGGCTCGCCTAGGACCTCTTCACATCTCTGAGGGTTCCATTTAAGCCTAGTCCAGGACCACCAAGTCCCTCTCTGAGCCCTGTTGTAGGGGTGCCTGCCTCTGCTCTTATTCCTAGAAAATGGCATGGATTTCCTGGCTTGACTTTGCTGCTGACTTGCTGCCTTGCTGTTGCCTGATGACCGCTGGGCTGTTGACAGGACCCTGTGCTGTCACCCCCCTGCCCTGCCCTCTCCTGTGTCAGTGGCACGGCACCCTTCAGGTGTAGGACTGTGGCCGCTGGCTCGCCTCACCTGGAGCTATCCCTGATCTTGCTGCACCTTTGTGATGGGCTGCATTCATCCCATCAAATGAATGTTTGGTGTTGCCAGAGCTTTTGGAGTAGCTGTGTATGTGTACTGCAAGGCTGTGGAGCTTTGTGGCTCTGGGGAGAATGCAGCTCCAAGCAGAACCTGTTTCAAACAGACACTGCTGTTGCTCGAACCCTTTACACGTGGCATTAGCAAAGTGTGGCTTGTGACAAGCAGGCAGCTTCTCACTTTTTGCAGTATTTTGAAAACCTGTCAAAGAGAGATTCCTACACAAGATCCTCTGCAAGCACGTGGATTTTGCGTGTTTTCAAGTCCTGCTGCTTATAGTAGCACAGAAAATGTATTGCTGCTCTGGCATTTTTGATTATCCCAACCTCCATTTAATGGACACTTGCTAATCTGCAGAAGCCATGTTGCTAAATCACAGAGAAGGCAGAGGAAAGGACCCAAAACTTCAGAAGCGCTATTGAAAGAAGCAGTTTCTTTTCAGTAGAATAGGCCAGAGTACTTTAGGTGCCTAAAGATGATTGTGCTGAAGATTAGAAAATGCTCTCCCTTCCTGTCCATTGTGGGCAGTAGGCAGGATTCTTTTCTGCAAACTGATGGGATTTGTTTCTGTACTTTTCATAACATAGAAGAATGCCTGGTATGTGCTGGGTTCTCCAATGTGGGAAACACTGATGTATCCTGATGGCAGTGCACCATTGTGTAAGTAAGTAATTGATTATTTTGTAGCTGAGTTATTTCCTAATATGACAGTTCAAATAATAATAATAATCTGGAAGATGGAGTCATGATAATCAAAAGCTAATTTGGGCCAGTTAGCAAAAAAAATAAATGGCTAAACTGCAGAAGTAACACACCTCATAAGTATGTCTGACCTATCAGGAGCCCTCCCTGTATTTTAACCTTTGATGGCATCCTGCATTCATGAATTTTACTATTTTATTTTATTTTATTTTATTTTATTTTTATTTTTTAATTTAATTTTTATTTTTTTATTTAATTTTTTTAATTTTTATTTTAATTTCATGTTTGATCTACACTTACTGCCTGATCATTTCCTAGTATGTTCTACAGTTATCTTTCTATGACACATAAAGACATATCTTCCTTCCTTTTTTATGTCAATAGGTATTTGCTGTGAAATCATATTATTTCTTTTCCATGCTGAAATCTAAGTAGATTCCTGTAATATGCAAAATATTCTATGATTGTATTCGTCTTCTAGCTTACTTTTTTGCAACGGCTTGTCCAGACCTTTATGAAATTTTCCAATGGAAACTGAGAGTTCAAAAAGTGATGCAGTGATTTCTTGTACGTTGTTCTCAATTTGTTCTGAAATGACCCTCAACATCCAGTTGCTACCTGAATTCCTGATTGAGTGTTTTCCTGACATTTTCAGAGAACTATCCATAGAAGTTCTCATAGTATTTTCTTAGCTACGATGGTTGACACGCAGTCCTCAGCATCCATCAATAAAGATATTTTTTCCTTCATGCATTACTTCTCACTTTGCTGTTGAATTTCAATAACCATTTTATCACTTGGCTGCTGAGGTTTGCTAAACAGAATATAACAACAACAACAACACTACCTACAACAAGTTATTTATTGTAGCTGGAAAAAAAAATGGCCATCAAAAAATGACTTTTCAAGTGATTCTTATCTTGCGGTGATAGTTTTGCGCTTAAGCTATTGTCAGAAGCTGTCACTAGGTCAGCAGCTGTCATAGGACCAAGGAAGTTTTGGAGAAGTGTTTTGAGGTGTCCTTGCCAGGAATAATCACACTGCTACAAAAATATCCACAGACGTGTACAAGAACCTTGTATTGGAAAAGGAAATACTAAGAGTCTTTCACAGGAGTTTTCAGAGGCAGGTCCTTGAATTCTGATGTAACCTGGTCTCTGCACAAATCTGTGGGTCCTGACTTATAAGAGCAGTAAGGGGCTCTTAAAAATTCTGATTGTTTGCCTGAAATAGCAGGAAAACAGGGCTTGTATTTGGATCTAACCACTGCATTAGTCTACAGACAGATTAAATAAATTAAACAATGAGGAAGGAATAATGATTTAATTAATTTCAAAGGTTTAATTCATGCTCTTGTTCTGTCATATTTTCTTCCTTTCATTAATAACCGCTATACTTCAAAAAAAAATCCCAGTGAAAATGTTTTCACAAAGGATTAACCTTGCTAGAATTACCTTCTGCACTGAAAGCTGTTTCCATTTAAATTTTTCTGGACATTTCAAGCATTCAGCATGAGGAACAACAGAATGAACTCCCCAGTTTAAAAAAGTAAGTCTGCAGCAAGAGATTACAAGGAGCTGACATTTTCAGAGTATCCAGTGAAGAATATGAAAATATGTAAATTACTTGTTTAAAACTTAAAAATAAAAATAATCAAGTTTAACTCAAATTGAGTGTTCCATAATAAGATAGATATATTTTTGAGTTATATCTGCATTAGACAGACAAGAAATTTTTCTCCAATAACTTAATACATAGAAGATACTCTCAAGAAACCTAGGAAAAGTGGATTTGGGGATAGAAAATACTATTGAATAAAATTATTTGTGCTGAAAACAGTGTTGATACTACAGGGATGTTTTAGTCACTGCTGAGGAGGGTTTGCACAGAGTCAAGGCCTTTTCTGCCTCTCACCCCACCCCATCAGGGAGAAGACGGGGGCGGGGGGTGCTCAAGAAGTCAGTCTTAATTTTATCTCCCTTTTTATCTCTCACTGATGTTCTGTCACAGACTTGAGATTTATTTTATGAAGAATTACAAGAGTGGAATAAGATTTGCATCTCTGAAAATTCTGTAAAATCCCATCTGTAAATATTCAATTGTACTGCTTCCTTTACCCTAAAAACATTTACTGTTTGTATCAGTGAAATGCTGAAGTAGAATTTTTGAACAGATTCTCCTGTTCTTACAGCAATTAAAGACTTCTTCAGTTCTGAAATTTCCTTTTCCTTTCTTTTTAAACTTATAGGCCTTCTATATGCATCATCTTCCCCGTATATCAGTTATGCCTTTATATAACATGCAGAACTCCTAAACACCTGTAATCTAAGGTTGCTGTTACTTTGGGAGGGAAAGAGGGAAGTTAGGTGCATGGGTAATACAGATAATAGTTAGTTTTTTTCGTTTCAGCCAGCAGATTAGGCCACTCATTGCAACATGCAAACCATGCATTAGTTTCTGTTTTACTTCTTTCAATAAAATAATTATGTCTTGTCTTCACAAAAAACTGCAAATGGCATGCAGACATAGGCTATTTATTCAATAAGTTACTACATTGTTGGAGCAAGGCTGGAAGAAAGAGATTTAAGAATATGTCTTACAATTTCATAGAAGCATCAGATTGTGTGAAACAGAGGTTTTCCTAGCACTCCTGTAGCTGACCTTTCAGTAAAATATCTGCTGAATTAGGCTAGACAGTTTCTGCAACAAAGACTTGCATGAATATTTCTGTTTGTAGCAGAGATCCTTTTCCTGGGGAAACACGATAAAATAAGTAAGAGATTGGCAGGATTTTATTGTGATTTCTTTTTTTCCCCCTGACCTAAACTTACGAAGGTTCCTCAGAAACCTCCAGGAAATTAACACTCGGTGTATGTCTAGTAAAGAAAAATTGTCCCATTTAGGAAAATCTATACATTTGAATAGTTTGGAATGGCCTTTTGAGGTGTCATGGTATACATTTCAGTTTATTTCTGCTTATTCCTCACTGTTCACAAAGTCTTGGCTTCATCAGCGTCTCCAAGGGGAGGAAAGAGGTAGTTTCAAAAGACAAACCATTTTCCCCTTAGCACAGGAGGCAGTGCATGTGCAGGTGGATCAGTCCCTGGTCATACACCCTGCTGTATTTCTCCCATGTTCCTGGGTGTCTGCAGTGCCGTGGGATGCTGCAGCACTCAGGAAGTGGGTGCACCCTCTGTATTTGTATTGTGCACTGCAAGTCTCTCTCTATGAACAGATCTACACACACAGCTCCCAGACCTACTGCACCCTCTGCTTTATTTTTTTTCCAGTTTATTCTGAGTCATCCCGCAGCTATTACCAGAACAGAATCTAGCAGATGATATTTTCTTCAAGATTAAGGAGCATAACTAACATATTTAGATAGTTAATAAGATTATTTTCTTCAGTTTAGATTTATCTTTCACAGCTTTCGCATTTTATTGGGAATAATTTTTGACCTTAGATTACTTTCACTTGGTAATAGTAAGAATAAAAAAGCAAGTGGAAGCTGCTGACTGTATTTTCTTCTGAGCTTGTACTTAAAAATTTAGCAGATGTTCTGGAATATACAGTTGAGTGTCTTGTCTGGATCAATTTTTTCAATTCCAGGATCAGAGAAAGTGTAGAAGATGTGTCACTTGAATTATGATAATATTGTATTTTTCTAGCTGAGTTGGGTTTTTTTTTTGTTTGGTTGGTTTTGGTTTTTTTTTTGTTGTTGTTTTTGGGTTTTTTTGGTGGTTTTGTTTATTTGTTTGTTTGGGTTTTTGTTGTTGCTTTTTTTTGTTGTTTTTTTTTAATCCAATTTGCACAGTAAAATTAGCATAAAAGTATTGACACTTTTCTGGAAATCCATTAAAAGAGTGTTTCTGATCAAGTCAAGTGCTGAAGTGTCCCAATCTAGAAAGTGTTGGGATCCCATGATGATTGTATCTATAAAAATCTATACCCTGTCAAATTTCAGGGATTAAGAGCAAACACACTCTGCAGCGTACCTTGGGAAAATCATTAGTAGAAAAAAATAGACACACAAAAATGCACATACGTACTGTGATTTTCTTGAACTCAATCTACCATGTTAGCTGACTTGAGTGTCACTAGAGTTTGACAGTAGAGACCAAGAGCTGAAGAGAAAGTCCAACAAACTACAGTAAATTCTGGAAGATCTATAATGCAGTGCTGGAGATTAAGGCTAAATTTTTCGATGTGTCTAATCTTTCATTTTATCAAGATTCATTGCTGTGAAACTCATTGAACTTCTTGAACCAATATGAAGTGTGGCAGCTGCAAGAAAGCCCTGGCCTTTAAACTCAAGCTCCCTGCTATCAGTGAGCTGACCTGATCAGGGCCATATAAAATTTAGATAGGGGTTCCTCTCTTTCCACCATATAAACCAAAACCTTGTTCTAGAGTCTCACTACTCTTGTAACAGAATCAGAATTTTCAACCTGAATTTATTTCTGTCTTGTTTGCATATTTTTTGCGTTAGTCTCTCTTGCAGTTTATGTGATTCTTCTACCTCCACACTGCTTCTCTTTCCATCTGACACCATCCTACTTCATCTTCCTACACCTTCCTTCATTCCTTCTCTCTGTAAAAAAGTCACTTGTAATTCCTTTCCACATCTCAGCCTTCATTTTGGTAAAATGAGCAAGCCGTGGTCTTTGTGTGCTGTCTGTGAAGACAACCATTCTCATTTCCCTGTTCATGCTAGGAAATTTTCTCTCTTGCTTTTGCAATTTTAACTTCTCTTCTTTTTGTGTGAATATAGCTAGAACTTTATAGAGTTTCCAGATGAAATCTCATGAGTACATTATACAATGGCATTAATATTTCCTAAGCCTCTGCAAATACTTTTATTGATACAGTCTACCACTATACAATTTTTTTTTAATTTAATGTTGTATCTCATGGGTGAAAGAGATTGTAACATCTGTCTTTTGCTGCCATTTGTGTTATGTCCAGTTCCATAGGTTCTTAGGCCCTACTGTAAAGTTTAATAATAAATTTTATTAGTAGTATCAATGAAATGCATCTCTCATTACTTGAGAATGCTGGTGATATGCTTAATCCTTGGTTTCCTCATTTCTCTCTGTATTTTAAGTTGACTTGCTTCTTTTCGCATGTGTTCATTTTAGTATTTTTACTTCTCTGCTGTGGCTACCCTTCAGGAAATACAAAACAGTTTACAAATCTTACCGTTGTGTATTTAAGTCTTGTTGCAATGTAACTGTGAAGGTTACTCTCCACATAATAAAGTGTACAGACTTTTTACAGGGACTGTATAGACAGTAGTCACCATTATAGAACATTAGAAATAGAATTGTAGAACTGTAGAATCATTTAGGCAGACTTTTAGGATCATGATGTTCAACCATCAACTGAACAGTACCACCATGTTCACCACTGAACCATGTCCTCAAGTGCCAAATCCACATGTTTTTTGAACACTTGCAGGAGTGGTAAATCTACCACTGCCCTGTACGGTCTGTTCCAATGCTTGACAACCCCTTGCGTGAAAAATTTTTCCTCTTACCTAGTTTAAATATCCCAAGGTGCAACTTGAGGCCATTTCCTCTCATCCTATTAATCGATACCTGTGACAAAAGAGTGACTCCCACATGTTTATGACATTCTTTCAGGTGCTTGCAGAAAGCATAAGATCCTCCTTTCATCTCCTTTTCTCCAGGCTGAACACCCCCAGCTCCCTCAGCTGCTCCTCACAGGACTTGTGCTCCAGACCCTTCCCCAGCTCCGTTGCCCTTCTCTGGACACGCTCCAGCCCCTCAATGTCTTTCCTGCAGTGAGGGGCCCAGAACTGAGCACAGGATTGGAGGTGTGGCCTCAGCAGTGCTGAGTACAGGGGGACGGTCACTGCCCTGCTCCTGCTGGCCACACCAGTGCTGATCCAGGCCAGGATGCCATTGGCCTTAATAAAAATAATATTCATAAAAAATTGTAATGCTATTTTGATGGCAAAATATTTATTAGACCAAATATAATTTAATTTATGCAATGACTCATAAAGAAAAGTGTAAATATATAGACTGTGTGGACTGCAACAGTATACAAAAAGGAAAACAGAATGAGAAGAAAATCAGAATCTTACTAGACTTTCTGATGTAATAAAGCAGACTTTTATTGTATATAAAGTGTGCTTTTATGACTTTAAATTCAAGATGATTGAAGGCTGAGACATATAAATGCATACATTTCATTTTATACAGCCATAGCAGTGTGATTTAATGATTGTAAGTTTCATAAAGTATTTCTTAGTTTACTTAATATATGTTATGCACAAAGAATGTATTTACCTAACTTGGAAAGAAATAAGTCTCAAAATCTATTGCTACATTTAACATTTAAATCACCATTGTTTCTAGAACCTTACACTATCCTAACCCTAGCAGAGCAGGTACCTCATTTTAAGGGAACTAAACATAAGAAAGATCAAGGCTAGAGTCTGTCCAATATGAATCCCATTCTTGGCCTGGCAAGGCTGAAGATCAGAGCATTGCTGACTGCACAGGGTTCCTCAGAAAAGATCACAGAGTCATGGAACTTTTTGGGTTGGAAGAGACCTAAAATAATGTGTCCCAAACCCCCTGCTATGGACAGGGACACCTTCCATTATACCAGGTTGCTCAAAGACTCAGCCAGCCTGGCCTCGAATCCTGCCAGGGATGAGGCCTCCACAACATCTCTGGACAACCTGATCCAGTATCTCACTATTCTCTGAGTAAATTATTCCTAACATCTAAGTCTCTCTTTGTTTATAACCATTACCCACTGTCCTGTCACTATCTGCCCATGTAAAAATTCACTCTCCTTCTATTTTATTAGCCCCCTTCAGGTGCTGGAAAGCCACAATCAGGTGTTCCTGGAGTGTTCTTCCCTCGGTGCTGAACAATCCCAGCTGTCTCAACCTGTCTTCATAGGAGAGGTCTCATAGGAGACTCCAACAGGTCCCTGTCCTCCCTGTGCTGGGATCCCAGAGCTGATGCAGCCCTGCAGGTGGGGTCTGAGCAGAGCAGAGGGGCAGAATCCCCTCCCTGGCCCTGCTGCCCACCACTGGATGCAGTCTAGGACACCATTGGCTTTCTGGGCTGTGGGGGCACATTGACAGGTCATGTCCAGGCTGTCAGCCACTGGCACCTTCAAGTCCTTATCTGCAAGGCTGGTCTCAAAGGGTTCTTCTAGCCTGTAGTCATCACTAGACATGCTATTTGATGACTTCTATTAGTGATGTTAATGAAAACCTTCTGCAGTATTTCTGAACTTTAGAGAAAGCAATTTAAAGTTTTTAACTTTTTAAAAATCATGGCTAGTGAGGCTACTTGGTAGACCATTACAAATACTGGTCAGTTAAATTTTCCATCTACAAGTTTGTTCTTGGAAACAATGTGACTCCGTTTACTGACAATGTTAAAACTCTTAAAAATGAAAAAAGGAAATCTTGTGGCCACAGGTGAGTGATTATAGCGAATTTTGAATGAATCTCCTGGTTTATTTATGATTCATGTGTAGCTCTTTCATGTTAGAAGTACAATAAAAGCCATCTCAGGGGAGCTACCTTTTTGTTTGTTTTTGTATAATGCATAGCACAGAAGGATCTCTATAGAACTACGCAAGTAGCCTGGATTGTTTCTGGGACCAGGAATAAATTGGCAGAAAAGAATATTTTCTATTCATTTTTTGCCCTTTTTCAACCAGCATGGTGTTGTCTTTAAAAGCATGTCTTTGAAGAATATGTCCTATGTCTTTAAAAAATTGTTGTGGGGGAAAGAGGAAAAAAACCCCAACTTAATCACTACATAACTGAAAAAGAAGATCCAAATTCAACACAGAGACATGTAAACCAATACTTTGTCATAAATACAGTAGATGCAGTCATTGCTGTGGTGATGTGGGGTCATCATCCCAATATTTTATTCCAGTGTTCACCTATGAAATTTAGAGGTGCAATTAAACAGCAGTCCAATTCATGTCAGACTGATCTTGAAAGAGAAAATATGCAATTTCACAGGTTGCCTGTACGAGAACTACAAAAACACAAAGCAAATCTGATTTTTATTGTGGAACATGTCACTTCAATGTTATTTAAAGAAGTGGTGGCTGTAGCTGCTATGTATCCAGAGTAGGGTCTGATTGGAAAAATATTTGGTCAGAGGTTTTTTTTGAGTTATCAGAACGTAAAGGGATTTTGTTCTAATCATTCCAGTTTTGGGTAATTTTACATGACTGTGTCTGGGCTGTATTGTGTGGTAGCTCCTGAGCTTGATAGCAGAATCCACCTCGGAGGAATTGAACACTTCTCTGGAACTGTGGTATCATTGCCTTTAACTTAATACAGATATTCTTAAATTTGCACCCAGTAAGAAAAATCATATAGGGAGAATGAAGACAAAATTCCCTAGCACTGAAAAAATGCAATTTGAGTTGGCTGTTACACCAATTTGATTTGGAATGAAATAGCAACATGATCAACCCATCATATGTGAAGGAAGCTTGAATTTCTTCTCAAACACAATACTGTCAGGACACATTTGGCCTTGCATGAGCTTAGGGACTTCACTTATTCTTGGTATAATAATGCATATAGAGTTAAGTTTTAAATATGTGTTAAATTTTAACATGCCCTGTTAGAAGACGAACAAATTTTTTCTGTGTTAGGAGATGTTATTCCATTTTCTGGCACTACAATAAATTTCTCTGCAAGCTGTTTCTTCATCCTTTTTCCTCATTTTGTTTGTAGAAAATAGGTGCAACATTTTCCAATGTTGCTAAATTTCTCTAATAAATCTGATTCTTGATGAGCAAATTCATAAGCATTTCAACATATTTTTTTACAAGTAAAAAGTTTTTAAGACCTCTGTATGCTCATATTCTGTAGAGAATTTCAGCATGTGAACTACCTTAAGTGGCTTCAAAAGATGACCACTCTAATATGCATTCCTGAAGCCAGTTACAGGATACCAGTTTCTCTGAAAGACAAAAATTCAGAGAATGACAATTACATGACCCCTTGCAACAAATCCTATGTGGTAACACATACTGTTGACTTATGGAATATTTGATAAGAGGGATTTTGACTGAAAATGGGGAAAATATTTCTGAGAGGAGGAGAAATATTTAACTTTTAGAGTCAAATGTGTGATATCGAGTCATAGAGAACTTTTTCTTTGACAGTGCACACTGAGTATAATGGAATTCAGCTCAACCAGACAAAAAAAGAACTAGACAGAAAGAGAGGTTAGATAACATAGCTGGCCAAAATGTTTGGATACAGCAAACATAATCCTTTGTACAAGACAGGCTTTATAACAAGTCTTGTTCAGTATGAACTTACGGGAAAGATGAAAAGCAATGAGAAAGTCGAATGTGTGCTGTCTGTGAATGCAGCTTTCAAAACTCAGAAGATTCAAAAAGGGATGAAGAGTACAGTTTGGTAATGAAATGTTGAAAGAGAAAATTTCCTAGCAAAGAAGGTTAAAAATTATTCATTACATTTGAATTGCATTTCAGCAAGTAGGAATTAATGTCCAGAGAGATATAAAGCTATTCAATAGTTGTGAAAACACAACTGCCTTCAGTTCTTCATGAGATCGACACTGTAAGTTTGTTGCTATTGAAATGACAAAAAATTATCTGGTTGAAAAATCCATGAGAATTTTTCTGTCATATTTGTCAACAGCTTTTCTATGTTATTAAATGTCTTCATTATTTTCTGACCTCAGTACAGCTTGCAGAAAAGTGAAGCTTCACCTCAGCAAGTGCTTTGTGAAGAACATTTTTTTGTCATTAATATGATGTTGTTTGGGTATTTGACTGAAAAAATGAATGACAGAGTTACCATTAAACATGTGTAAATCATCAAAGAATAAAAGAAATATCAAAATCCTAAGTCCAAGTTATATGAAGTAGTGGTTATTGTGCTGGTTAACTCAGAGCTCAGTAGACATTCAAGGAACACACTGGCTGTCAGTGAAATGATCTGGCTGCTTCCTTCCTTGGGATTAATACACAGCCGAGGGAGGTTATCAGTCACCATAAAGTACGTGATTCAGAGGTTTTCCAAATGAACAGCAATGAGATGAAACACTTTATACTTATAACAATTTAAACAGCTAAGTTATAAACTAAAATTATTTCATATATTCAGGAAAACATTAAGGATATAATGTTAAAGTCAAGGATCAACATTTCTTGAGAGTGATCAATCATCTCAGTTTCATTTCATGACCACATCACTATCAATCAGGAATTCACCATACAGGAACTCAGGTCGTGCCATAAGATCATCACAGGCTGGGGTAATGAAACTCCAGGAAAAAAAAGCTTACAAAAATGTAGATGTGATAAGACACAGCAATAGCTGAAAAGGAATGAAACCAAAAAGTCTACTCTTTTAGTGAAAAATGTAGGCATATTACAAGAAAAGTCATCATCACTGTCTGTAATTAGACATATATTTAGCTAGGTTACCAGACACTTCCCATTATCTTTTGCCATTTGTGTTGAAACTTTAATCACTTCAGCTGGAATTTTCTACACCGTGACAGTAGCTTTAGGCCGTATAGATTTGTATCTTCCTAAAATGTCAGGTAACACCACTGGAGAGTTTCTTTAAATAAAAACAAGTGGGAGAAAAGAAGTAGTATTTTTTTATTATGTTTTAAAAAATCAGAACTACTATTTTTAGCAACAGCTGCAGTTTTGCAGATTAAACTTGAAATCTGCTATATTAGATGGAGCCTTTTTTGGTTGAGGATTACTCTGGGTAGATTACCAGCATAAGAAAGATTTAAGACTAAAAAAGCAAAAGTTCTTTCAAAAGTTCCTTCTGAGATAGATGGGAATAGAGGTTTGTTTAGATATTGCAAGGGGTCCCTGAAACTAGTTTACACTGAGTAATATTTTTTTCTTTCCAGTATGAATTGAATACCTGAAGAAATTTCTGCAGAAGTTTCTCCTCAGAGCCAAGGAGAGTAAAGCATGAAAGAGAATATGACCAGGTTTTATACAGCATTCACAACGGTGAAATGTAAGACAAAACACACCATCTCTCTCAGTTCTTTGATAGAGATGTTTTATCTTCAGGACTGAATAGAGGTTCCATTTATCATGTTCAAAAGTATGTGTCTGAAGAGTGAGGGGAAGAGATCAGAGAGGACGAAGTTTTCAGTGGCTTGTCTGGATAAAGTTTTATTTTTATGTCTGAAATTGGTTTTGATAAGAAACATGGGATCTATTGGAGATTTTAAATTTAAATTAGGTGATGTACAAAATTTTCAGATTCTTTTCATGATATATGGGACCTTACAAGATTTTAAGGTTGTGTATTGATTATCACAGAGAAGAGGAAACGTATACTGAAATAGCAATATTTCCTTTCTGAATAGGGACAGTAAGTGAAACTTGGAGAGGATAATGAATAGCAGAGGTATTAATGTCACAGAAAAGTCATCCAAGTTGAATTAAAGCTGGAACTCCATCTGTACCTGAGTTGGGAGTAAGTAGAATAAAGGAAGAATTCCAGCTCTGATGCTGTGAAGTGAGCATGACATGGAAACGTGGTCAAAAGCTTTTTGACTTGAAAGTACCCCAGGAAGTACATTTTGCCTAGCATGTCCTCAAATATGTTATAATTGCATATTTCAGTTTCCCTTGTAACCTCTTAATTCCCAAACTCATAATCATTCCTGTCCAAACCTTTTCCTAAAACCTTTATAAATGCATCAGGGCTTAGCTGTGCTGAACAGCCTAATACCATAGGACAAGACTGATGAGGAGGAAAACAGAGATCTGAAGACAAATTGTTGCAAGGAAACAGCAGAAGAATATATAGAAGGAAATACTGTCATTCTGGAGATAACACAGCTTCAAAGATGGGTTTGCAGAGATCAGAGTCTGGAGAAGAAGATGTTGAGTGAAATATACTGAGCCATAGTCTGCAGAGAAATGTCTGGATGCTTGAGGCACTAAGCACATGGAGTTCAGGAAGGGGAAGACTTTGCTTTGTGTGATCTCTTCTGAGGCTGCTTACAGACATTGCTCTGAATTCCAAGGGTGCAGTACACTTGTTTTTCTATTAAACGAAGTGAATTGGTCAAGTAGTTGAAAAAGATCCCTGATATCTACTTTCAAAATCAAAATATTCACAGTAGATGAAAAGAGTAATTTTAGCATAGGCTTTGGGCAGTTTTGTTCTTCAGTTATGAAATGAAGTTGATCCTACAATCTAAACTCAGAGGTATTCTGTGAAGCTAAATTGGATAGTACCTTTGAAATACTTACATGGTGAAAAAAACAGGAAGAAAATAGTTGTTTGTAATACAAATTCTGAAAAGAGCTTGGTTAAGCAGACATATGAACACGTGTTGAAAGATCAAAGCAGTTATTGAGAAGACAGTAATGAAGAAGGAACTGTGAGAAAAAAGGTCTGTGTCACTTCTGCAGCAAAAGTAAGCATAAAGAGGTGAATTAAGAAGACATACATTGTATATATAATTAAATATGTATTATATAACTATATATTGTATATATAGTGATAGTTACGTCCCCTATTCTATTCTGTTGAATTTAAAGCACAAGTACTTAAAAACACAAGAGTCCTACTTTTTATTTGTGTGGAATCAAAAGCTTTTCTGGAAGCAAATTCCAAAATTGCATATATTAATAAAAATTGAATGAGAGAGAATCTGCTCCCCAGAACACACCAGAACAGGTGGAGATGCATGAAGGAAGCTGCAATGGTGGGGAAGAGCTGGAAGTGTCAGAAATGAAGGAGTGAAGTTGAACCTGGGAAGAAGGGGAAGTGGAAGGGTTTGGGGCTTTTTTCCTGGGCTTTGGGGTGTAGGGGTTTTTTGTGTTAGTTTAGTTTGTTTAGTTTTGGACTGAGGTTTTTTTGGTCAATTAGTTGGATTTTTGGTTGTTTTTTTAGTTGGTTGGTTGAGGGTTGGGTTTTTTTTTTTTTGTTTGTTCTTTTTTTCCTCAGTATCATTCTCTGTTTTTAATTGGTAATAGATTAATTTAATCTTTTCCAAGCTGAGTCTGCTTTGCGTTTGTTGATAATTAGTGGGTGATGTCTGTGTTGTTATCTCAGCCCATAAGTTTTTTTAATCTAATTTTTTCCCCCTGTTCTTTTGTGGAGGGGAAGCAAGGGAGTGGTTTGGTGGGCACCTGACAGCCAGTAAAGGTCAACCAACCACAAGAGTTGTGGTTTTTCTCTCAAAGAAGGGATAGATTTTGCCTAATACAACTTTGGAAATAGGTGGTGTGAGTTACAGAAACAAAATATTTTTTCTTGAAATGTCAAAAATGCTGAAACACCTGCTGTGTAGGTATTGTATCTACTGAGATCAGAAATGTGGGTCTGCCGTGGAGCTGGAAAACTCTAGAAAATCAATGTGTGCAGATATTCTTTCTCTTGAAAGCATGCAAATTACAAATTAATGCATACAGTACTACTAAGAAAATTATGCAAAATAGCCATAGGTTAATGAAGAGGCAGGTTAGGAGCAAGACATATTATTTTTTCACACTATTCCATACCCGCTTGAATTTCTTCCTCTGTTGTTTGTCAGATACCAGTGAGTAGGTCTGACCATTTTCTTAAGAATGAAAACTGCTTGGTGAAAATTTAGAACCAGGTGTGAGATATGTTTACAATAAATTGAATAATTTAGCTGTCACATTTATAAAAGGATAGCAGAGTATGTTGGATGCAGCATCACAAACACTACTTTAGCATTTTATTCAGACACAGGATTTTCAGTTTGCAGAAACAGGAATAGAGAAAATTGATGTCAAAAGTTTCCCAGAACCTCTAGAGGGATGGATTGCTGCTGCTAGCATATTAAGGAAAACATCTTAGAATCAGGAAGCAGTCTCTCTGTGTGGTGGATGAAACGTTACAAAAGAAGGCTGCAAAATATCTCCATCTAAGGTGACCACTGCCCATAATAATGCATTATTAGCAATGAAAAAAGACAGAATTTCTAAAGGTGAATAAATTAATGCTTTTCATTCTGATAGATGCTTTTAGATGGAACACTTTATAGCTTTCTGATGAAGGGAACAGTACTTAGACGTGTATAGAGGCATACCCAGTCTATATTTGCTAAATTGCAGGCACAATGTCAAAAATCACTCCAAGAAGGAGAAAAAATGTGGTTTGATGCATTGTGAGAGATATATTTAATCCTAACATTTGATATGAATTTTCTAGCTTTTGAGTGGCGGTCATAGAAAATGATTTTTGGGAGTGCAGAGCAGTCAGTCAGTCAGAAATAAGGATCAGAAATGTCTGCAAGAAAAATTCTCCATTGATGGCAAATTTTGTCACTGTTAGGTCTCTCTCACTTCTAAATACTCTCTGCAAGAGAAAAAGTCCTAGTCTTTGAAAACATTTTCTACCACGCTTTACATTTAACTCTTCAGAGTGAGGCTAGTGAAGCTAACAATAAAACAAACAAACAAACAGCAAACAAACAAAAAAACAAAAAAAAACCCCCAGGATATTATTCTATCCCAGTTTTTTTGGTGGCGGTGGTGGTTTTGTGTGGTTGTTGTTGGGGTTGTTTGTTTGCTTGGGGGTTTTGGTTTTTTTGTTCCTGCTCAAATGATATGGAAAGTCTGCAGAAAAGTGCTAATGGATGTTGAATATATGTTTCCTTTTCCAGGTGCAGGGGCCAGAAAATACATCTTTTCTGTCCTGTGAACTGTGTATCATAAGGGATGTCTGTTTCTACATATAATAATATTTTTGATAATAGAAGATTAAAAAGTGCCTGTGTATGTTCTTATAAAACTATGCACTCCATTTAGTTTGCTTTCCTTGCTAGTTTATCTTCAACCTTTTCATTTAATTTTGTCTCCAGCTTGAACAAAAGCATGCTGGGAGAGAGTAAAGGATCTGTTGGTAGTTACAGTTCAGGACCTGTTGGTTCTCCTGATCAATACAGGTATTGGACAATCACAGAATGGGTCAGGCTGGATGGGACCACAGCAAGTCATCTGGTCCAACCTCCCTGCTCAAGCAGGGCCATCCTAGACCACAAGGCACAGGATTTTGTCCAGATGATTATTGATTATCTCCAGTGAGGGAGACTCTACAACCTCTCTTGGCAATCTGTTCCAGTGCTCAGTCACCCACAGAGTAAAAAAGTTCTTCCTCATGTTCAGGTGGAATTTCTGTGCATCAGTTTCTACCCATTCCCTCTTGTCCCAACTGCTTGGTACCACTGAGAAGAGCCTGGTCCATCCTCCCTGCACCCACCCTTTGGGTACTTGATGAGGTCTCTTTCATCTCTTCTTGAGGCTGAACAGGCCCAGATCCCTCAGCCTGGCCTCATAACTGAGATGCTCCAGTCCCTTCATTATCTTCGTTGCCCTCTGCTTGACATGTGCCAGGAGCTCTGTCTCTCTTGTCCTGAGGAGCCCAGCCCTGGACACAGCACTCCAGATGTGCCTCACCGTGGATGACAGAGGGACAGGACCACCTCCCCTGACCTGCTGGCACTGCTCTTCCTCATGCACCCCAGGATCCCACTGGCTTTCTTGGCCACGAGGGCACTGCTGGCTGATGGACAGCTTGTTGTCCCCAAGGACCCCCAGGTCCTTCTCTGCAGAACTACTTTCCAGCCAGTCAGCCCCAGCCTGCACTGGTTCATGGGGTTATTCTTCTCCAGGTGCAGGACCCCGCATTTGCCTTTGTTGAACTGCATTAGCTCCCTCTGCTCAACTCTCAAGTCTGCACAGGTTAAATTTCATATGCTGTCACATGCAGAAATTGCAGTGTTCAAACCTTAAGGGTAAGTCAAGCCCAGCCCGTTGAAATCTCACTGCACCAACAGAAAATGTTTTATGATAGAAAGGTCACTGAAAGGTATATGCTTCTTCACAGGCTCCAGAAAGACTATTATAATATCATGTTACTACATTTATTTCTTATTTGTCAAATAAACCCAGTAATGGAAAACTTTAGCTCAAAGAAACGAAGCAGCTGCAAAGTGATCAAAACAGTCCAGACAAATTCTGCAGTTGTCTTCCCAGGAACTTGTTTACTCAGTTCATCACAGAAGTGGTTGTCTGCCGTGTGCATTGCATAGGTGAAAGTACTGATTGTGGTGCTCTAGGCTAAATAAACATAAGCATAGAGCAGAATGTCACCAGCAGAAGAGATAGAATTCAACTCTCTTTTAATATGGAATCAAATATCAGGAAACAGCTGATGAAAGGATAATTGAAAAATAAAAGGGATATGTTCTGGTGCAGAAGTGGGAAGAAATAATTTTCTTTTTCCTCTGCAAGAAGTAATAAAATAGATTTCAAAAATATCTCACTACAGCTAAAGGATAAATGCAAGATCTTTTATAAATTATAATAATTTCAAGATAGCAGACATGATAGAAGAATTTGGAGGGTATATTTGCCTTGAGTGTCTGAAATACTAATAGATCTTGCAATTTTTTTACCAGGGTAGTCTAAACCCTTCATCTTAGCCCTATTGGTCATTTTGGGGTGGTGCTTTCAGGCTCTCCTTAAGCTGCACAAATGTTTACTGCAGCAGAGGTTTGTTCATTTACTGAGCTGAACCAGTTGGACCAATCCTACTACAAGCCCTGTTCCCAAAGTGGGAGCTTTGGATAACTTTGAAATTTGTATAAATTATTTTTTAAGCAGAAACAGAAAAAATGTTAGCTATAAGTAACTGGCATTGTCCCTCTGAAAGTGAAGTTTCAGTCTTTCAATTCAAGTGAGTAGAACAGCCACTACAGGCAAGAATTTTAGTTTTACTTGTTCTACAGATGGACTTCATATAGAATCACAGTGCCATGCATTAGTAAAAAAATATTTTCTTTATGACATGTCACAGAAATCTATATTTGACTAAAGAGAAAACAACCTTAAATAAGAGAAACATCCCATTATGTGGAAGTTTTATTTTACTGTATTTTCATGAAATGAAGGCATTATTTTACTTGTCCATACTCAGATGTCTCGTTATTATTTTTATTCAAACTGTTTCTAAGCCAAAAATGGTAGAATCTGAGACAAACAAGAAATAGATAAATCAAAAGAAAAAAAATATATAAGAGAGAACTTCCACACAATATTGTCTTAATTATGTTTTTGCTAACAGTAGAGACAATTTTACCACTCAGTTTAAAGGAATCAGGATTAGGAACAGTTTAAGAGTCCTTGAAAATCCCAGGTTATTGACACTACAACTGATTCCTACCCAGATCAAGAAAGACACGTTAATTTAGGAAATATGCAGCAAATCAAGAAATAATCAAAAATATCCACTGAAGTCTGTAACATTCCTCAGAGATGGAATTTATGAGAAGAAAAAGTAGAAATATTATCTACACAAAGTATTACATTTTATTAGAGTGCACAAATATGTTCTGCTTGCTACAGGTTTAATTCTTGGGAAAATGAAATGTATCAAAAACCAGAAGTGGTGACTTGCAAGAGAAACTTTTTTTTTTTTTTGGGTTCTCATAGCACTTTTCCCTTCTCTTTAGTAGCCTATTTGTCTGGATATTGTATTTTGCTTTATTTTTCCTTGCCTTTTTGATTCCCTGGATTGAAATAAAATAAAGCCACTCCATGCACTCCATGCTGTACTAGAAATGCTGAGCTCGATGAACTGTTCCAGCAGTCTATCTTTGATTCCCTATTTACATAATATTGCCATCAATTGCTCTAATTGTTTGATGCTGAAACTTCCTTTTTAGGTTTAGCAAGTTAAGATTTTATCCCCCATTCATAGTAATTCAATTGAGTTAATTGAATTTATAACACTAAGGGCTCGGTATGTTCTTAATGCACCTAAAATGCCTTGGTATATTATGTCTGATGCATTCTCAGGGATTATTTAATTCAGTGAGTCATGTTAGTTTTCAGACTATTGCTATTGTGATAGGGCAGGTCATCACAGAGATGGTTGGGGTGGATCCTTAGAGATCAAGCTAAGAGTAGGTCAGAAGCTGGTGTGTAACACATCACATGATGTGATGTGACGGCTGTGTTGCAAAAGCAGGTTATTGGTAACTGATTCCTCACAGAATGAAACAGAAACAGGACCTGTACAGGCACAGAGGACCTCTGAAGATAATTGGAAACCAAATAGTATTGGCAGCCTGTCAAACCCCATGTAGATTTTGTTAAACTAATTTTCTCAAAACTGTTTTTCACACCTTCTCACATCAAGAAAAACCCATCCATCCTCCCTGGATGGATTAATTTCATTTTTGATAGAAGCCACTACAACCTGTAGTTATAGCTAAGAATGTTCACCAGAAAATTAAAATTTTTGTACCAGATTTTAAAGCCAGTTTTGTACTTTGGAAAAATGGGTGCTGTGGCATCTGATAGGGGATACATCAGAGAAATTTTTAGTAACATTTGTTCCATGGAGATAACAGTAGCACAGCACTTCCTAGTCTAATTGCATTTGTGGTATATATATAAACCCAATGTGTATTTATAGATCTTACACAATGGCATTCTGCCCTCCCTCTTGATGTTTTATCTTTAACCAATGAAGTCTTCTCTGCAGCAAAATTTCCCAGAAAAAAAATTAAATCTACTTTTTCAGTTCTGAGCTAAATAAAAGAAACCAGCTTCTCCACCTGCTGTGGCTGGCTGAATGCAGAGAGAAAAGCAGTGTTAATTCAAAACAAAATCACACAGTGAAGATCCATTCACAGTTTTTCTCATGTCCTGCCTGCTTTCCACAAGGAACTAAAAACATATGTCTGAAGCAAATTTTCTTTCCGAGGGTGCCTTTGTAAATGCAATTTTATTGGGAGCACACCTGCCATTCAGTGAGCAAATATGTACTCTGATCTCCCATGGATCTTGCCTTCCACCATGGCTTCCAAAATATCTGGGGTGTGTGTCAACCCTGCATATTACTAAATCCTCACTAGGGCATGTCAGATGAAATAAATAATCTGTTTGTAATGCCAGAAATCTCTGCTTGGTACCATAAAGCTATGACTATCTCACATAAAGAAGTTGATTTCCCACAGTTTTTTATCCATTTTTGAATAACTGCATTACCTCACATTTCCACGTGAGGCAAGAACTCACAGATGCTGATTTACAAACACTGTGACATTCAGAATAAAAGGTAAGAGTACTGCTACTGACCCAATTGACAATATTTCTGATTTCTGTGAAGTCCAGTTCAATTATTCTAAGGATCAATGGCCCCATTAACACTAGAGAGAAAGTGCAGCTGGACATTATGATCATTTTTAACTCTCTGTCTTATCCATAGTAAGTGTGGCAAATCAGAAGATAATTTTGACCTTTCACCTGATCCTCCAAAGCATTCTTCAGACTTATTAGAAGTTAAGTTCTTCTTATTCAGACTTGAAATAGATGACTTTATTAACTCTTCTGTATCTTTGAAACATCAGATTTGACCCTGAAAGTACAGAACTACAGAAGCGTGTGTTTACATGGAGATAACGCCTATTAACCTCACAGTTTTACCCCCAAAGGTTTAGTTCCTGCTTTTTTTGTAAAATCATGAAAAACTTTGATTATTGTCTGTAAAGATGAGATTTCACCTTGTGTCCAAGTTTTAAAGGACAACAAAAGGTCTTCTAAATTTTGTTCATGAGTATGTCTTTAATGAAGTATCCACATATCCATAACCTTTTCTCACATCTTCCAGAAAGTGTGGCTGAGGATAGACTGCCATAACCTCAGACTGTAGTTTGATCTTCTTTCTGAATGTGGACACATCCCCCATTTTCATGTGCACTTCTACTGAAACAGAAACTTCTCAGTTTTTGCATTTTAATGGATAGATCTATTTTTCTAGTGTCATATCTTAGGATCTTCCATATGTGAATATCTTATCCAAACACCTCAGATCTTCAGTCTTAGTCTCACAATGCTACAGTGATGAACTAAAGAATTATAATCATTTTGACAGAAAGGGGAAAAAGAAGTACAAAATGTAAGTATGTTTCACAAGATAATATCAAATGAACATGTCACCCAGGAAGAGCAAGAGCTCAGTTCTCACTAATCTGTGACTTATCATCAGGATCACAGGAGGATCACTGAAGCTGCAGGCAAACTTCTGCTCAGGATTACTGATCCTAGAGAATATCTAAATAATGTGCTCACTTACAAGATAACTTTACCATCAGAGCTCTGGTAAACTGCAATAAAAAAATATTTTAATGCATTTTCATCTTTCTTTTGTATTCATGACTGCATTATTGCAAGCTGATCAGATCACACTTCATTCAAGACATCATAGATTTCAGTGGTGGGAAACCATTTCCTGGGACTGACTCCTGAGACACCAGTCTCCAGCCAGTGAGACACTGACAAAAGGAAGGGAGGACCCAAGTGGATTCTAAGTGCATTGCTGATCGCCTTACTGCAGGCTGTATCATGATGATGCTGTTCCATGAAGGCAAAAGCAAAAAATTAAAAGATGGACCTCTGCCATTTCCCTTGTATTGCCTCTGGCTTTGCACAGCATTTGGATGAGAGTGGTAATGCACGTGACCCAAGATGAAGTGGCAAGATGCTGAAAGGAAACAACCAGCAGGAGAGACAAAGGAAGAAAAGTGGGTTGACATTCTACTTTTTTTCCCTTCATTTTTATTTTCTTTTTAAGTGATAATGGTATCAGGCATAGTAATCTTTTTGAAAATATCTTGCTTTTGGTTATCCTGATGTGCATTCCGCACATTGATATCTGTGATTTTCTAAAAATCTATCTGTGAATGCTGATGGACTTAAAAATTTCTGCTGAAAAAGAAAAACAAGAAAATAATTATAAAAAAGGTATTCATAGCCATAAAGAACTAGTTTATACCTTGATCTGGCCTATCTAGGCCAGACACAAAATTGTGACATCCCAAACCAAATTGTTTGTACACCAAAGGCTCTAAATGCAGTGAAGTATTTTCTCATTCTTCACCTTTCTTTTCTGTCTTTTGTGGTATTCCGGATGTCTATGCCATATTTCTTCCTACACACATAATTATATCCCATAGTTGTTCTACCATCCTACCTACACATGTACTTATAATATATATCAATTTTAAAATCAAGAGAGTAACAGATTAGGAAAAAAAAATGCACCATTCAATCCATTGACTTGAGAGAAGATGTCATCTTTTCCAAAAGACCCTTTTCTGGTCTGTTTGGGTATGCCACATTTAAAGGGTTAAAGGCCTCTGCATATAAGCTGGGAAAGCAGAAATATGTAGCTCCATGCTGGAAGGAGATAAGGGAGACTGTGAAATGCTAGACAAGAGAGAAAGAAATTTTAGCTGTGAGTAGGTCACTCTTCTTTCATACAGCAATTGCTATTATTAATTTTCTGCAGCTTACATTTCCCTCTCAGCAGAGTATTTATCTCTCCAGGTTACTGTTGTATAATAGTAAATTCTTAATGTTCGCTTTTCTATTAGGTCACAAAGTGCCAGATAGCTTTACAGGATGTCCAAATAATTCAGCATCTCACAGGAAAAAAAAAAAAAAAGGTGTAGCAGCTATTAATATATGTGGCCCTCAAGGCTAACATAGGAAAACTGGAGCCTTTATTATTTTTTTCATTAATTCCTAAAATATGGGTTTGCTGAGGTACGAGTGGAGGATGGTGTAAATTTTTATACAGTGGCACTCTCAGCAGTTCCACAGACTTCTGTAAATACAGCTCGTCTCAGAGGACCGTAGTATTTGAACAGTGTTCTCCATTGGAACAGCACAAAAGAAATTTTTATTAATTTGTGGACCTTAGGGGTGTTCAGTATCTGCTCACAACTTCCACAAAAATCCAGAAGCAAGCCTAGCATCAGCCATCTGTCACAATGGGGATGATTGGATGGAGTCGTACCTGAAATGAAAAAATTATATCTAGGCAGTTTTGGCTCCTCCACCCGGCTCCATCCCCTCACCTCCCACCTTCCATGAAGGAGAGGAAAGAGTTAAAAAGCATTTTTATGTTTCTTAAGCTCAGCAACATGGAGTTCATTGAAACAAACTATCTGCACACTGTTACAGGATGGAAACCAACAAGTGTTTTCTAGTAGTACAGTGCATTATGGATTCAAAGTCCTGTTGACTGCATCGCTGAGCTCATTCCACTGCTCCTTTAGGTAGGAAGTGGGGAACAGCTTGGTCTGAAAATCTCTTATGTAAAAATCACCTTTAAAAATCCTCTGTGTTACACTTTTTAGCAAGTACAGATGCATGTGATACTAGCAGTCTTCCATCTTACACAGAGTATAAATTTAGATTATGGACAATACATCTAAGTGCTCAGTTTATCCCTTGCACTCAGAGTCAGCAGCAAGGACCGGAAAATTCATGTAGAAAGATAAATTTCATTTGGCTACAAATCTTTTCTGTTGCAGAAATTCCTCATATTTTTGAATAACAAAATGTACGTGCTAAGAACTGTGATAATGTTCTGCAGAAGAAAAAACACAAATAAAGAGGAGGAGAAGGAAGGTAGAAGTAAGGCTGTGATGTGTGATAAGGAGAGGGAAGGGACAGAGCAAATCTAATGAATCTCAACATAAAGTGAATGGCTGGTCAAAATTTTTTTTGCAGTGGTGATGCTGCCTGCATGCTGTGGGAAATAATGGAAAAAAAATGGAATAATATTCAACTGAATTCAAGATAAAATTGTCTTGGGGACAGATAATTTTTAAGTAAGAGACTCTAAGTCACAAATCTGGTGGTAAGGATTTGAGACATTAGTAAAATCAGAAAGAGGGAGAGGGGGAGTTGAAGGGTGCGGGAGAAAAATATTGTATGGTAAGTGAATACTTGTTAGGATTGTGGAATAGGTAGTGGACTGATTCGGACAACTAGAAGCTTTGAAGGAAAAAAAATGAGAAAAACATGAAATGGGATAATAAAAAACAGGTTTCAGAAAAAAAGGAGATTAGGCTGGACTGAAATGATATCTTTCAAAAGATAATTGGGTTTTGTAACAGAAAGATCTTAAAAGATCTAATCGATCTGGATCATTACATAATTCACTTTTTAATAAAGCTCACAATTATTCCATATGGAGATTGGCTAGGAAAAATTGAGATAAATGTAAAAGGCTTAAAGTGAGTACAGCTAACAAGAAAAAAAGAAATGGGTAATGTTGAACCCAAAAGTCTTCAGCTTAAGTGTTAAGAGTGAAGGTATTAAAGAGTCGTTTTCAAGATGCACATCCTTTGTTGTTGTGATTAATAAACTTCACTCAAAAAGTAGGAATATTCTAATGAGATGTGTTGAATATTTGAAAATGGCAGGCACTGTTAATGTGGAGTAGTAAAAGGATGTTATTCAGAGATACTTGGCATTAGATTTGATGTAATGTAAATAGAATAGCATATAAAATTGTGAAGTACAAAGGACTTTAATTATTAAAGGCTAATAAACAAAGTAAAACAAATCCCTTGTAATAATCTTTGTGTTTATCAATGGGATGCCGTGGGAAGGAAGTGTATCTGAGTGCATTCATCAATCACGGGATAATTTGTGTGCTGCCATTGTGAAGTGATGGTGAAAAAGCTAGTAAAAGACTGGGGTATGTCAGGGGAGACATTTCCAGTGGAGGAAGAGAGAATATTAATGTGACTGTGGCAGGCTTGGATGAGACCTGATCTGGAATATTGTTCAATTCCTCATTCGTAGTCAGGAGAAATGAATTTAAAAAAGTGCAAGAAACAGGCTGTTATGATTCTCAGGGGAAGGAAGAGTCTATTTCATGAAAGGATGCTGAAAGAGCTTAGAATTTTAGCAGAACAAAAGCAGAGCAAGGATAAGATTGCTGTCTTTAAATACATCAGGATGGTAAAGCCGGAGACAGGAAGGAAGTGTTTAGGTTAAAGAATAGTATTGGCTCAGGAACAAGTGGGAACAAACTGTCCATGAATAAATTTAAACTGAAAAGGAAATGAGGGCAAAATGCTCTGGTGTTCAATAATGCAAGTTTTGGAAATTGTTTATATTATATTATGTTTTTTACATTTATTATTTTACAGCATAGCATAGCACAGCACAGCATGATAAGATTGCCTTCTATAAGGCTGTCACAGGAATTTTACTCCAGTTCTCTGTTTCTTATTTTGTGTGAATGTGTAAATGCCTGCAAGTATAAATATTTAATTTGCAGTAAAACTGGAGGTCATCTGGGATTATTTAAACAGAGATGCAAAAGGCAGGCCAACTCTGAGCATTTACACAATAGTTGTAGTCAAGGACTTTGAGGAGTAGATACACTTACTACCCTGAAATAAGGTAAATGGTACTTTAGAAAAAGTATATCTAGCATTTTACCTATAATGTTTAGATAAAGTTGTGGATTCAGTTTTTCAAATTTTGTTGCTACGCTCAAACCTATTTTGTTGACTTAGCCAAAGCACAGAAAGATAGATTAAAACTGATAACAAGTAAGGCTAGAAATATACCTTTGTGGTTCCATAATTTGGTTTTCATTCTATAAAGAAAATAAAAGCCTCTTTGTCTCTGACCAAGTGTGGTTTGTGTTGTTTTTCTGGGTTTGTGGGTTTGGTTTTTTTCCTCCATAGGATGAACTTTTTATGAGTAAATGGATTTGAGTAGGAAGATGGTAAAGGAGTCTGTAATTCTAGTGTAGAAATGATACAACCTACCTAGAATATAGTGTGGAAGAGTACACGGTCAGTTTTGGGGGATAAATACCTCAAAGAATTGTGTAATAATATTAAGCACTCCCAAAAGAATACCCAGAGTATGGAATTGAGATAAGAAGAGTGTGCATTATAAGGGTCTTAACCTAGAAGTGGAAACCTTAGAAGATAGGGCACCAAAGTAAGTGATGGAGGAAAAACCTTTGCAAAGCCTTCAGAGGCTCAGATTCTGGGTTTGTATATGCTGTTTGAAAAGGTTTGAGGTGAAGGTGAAGTGTTGAGGGAAGTTTTTCACATTTCCAGTGAAAAAGCAGTGACGTTCACAGGAATATGTGTTCAGAGATTGGTCAGTATTTGGTGTTTTGTAATGTAACAGGAGTTGATTTTTTGAGAAAATGTCCTAGAAAGATTGGTTCACTTTGTGCTCCCATTAAAGAAAATAAATTTTTGTGATGCTTACCAGCTTTAACACAGTACTGTTCCTTGGACATGTATGTTACACAGAATGAGCATCCTCAGGAGGGTTCAGCATCAAACAGTTGCACAGTCTACCACCTGGTGAGCTGACCTGCTTTTTCTGAGTGCTGTTGCTCAGAGACATAGCAGAAATGCAGATCATTGTTTGTGTTCTTCTTTCTCTGCCCTTGAATTGGCTTTTGGTCTCCTGTTGTTTATTTATGTCTCCATTCCTCACTGTTTTGTTGTATTCAAACAATATATTCTTTTGCCTTTTCAAAA
>VYZP01079914.1:22063-54500 GCA_013400635.1 Hypocryptadius cinnamomeus | reverse complement strand
TGTCCACAGGGGGCACACTGCTACACCCACCTAACATCATCCCTGAGACCTGAGCCCTGCAGCAGGATGAGAAGGATTAGGGAATTGTTGCCATCCCTATAAAATCTCTGGTGCTGAGATAGGAGAGCCCCAGAGCAGCAGCAGTTTGTGCAAGCAGAGTGGATGCTGCAGGCTGCTGCTCCTGAGTGAGAATCTGTTGGATTTCTCCTGTTGCAACCCCCCTGTAAAAGCTTTGCTGACTCTGTGCTCTCAGGGATGGGCACTCTCAGCTCCCACCAACACCCACTCAGCTGAATTCATCTGCCTGTTGCCTGAGAGGACATCCCAAGGTGGTAGAGCACTGCAGGAAGCCCCATGGCCTTCAGAGGCTGGATAAGAAATGTCATTGAGCTAAAGAAAACATCAGCATTGCTAAAGCCACCCTCTGTGCTTCACAAGTGAGATGACTCCATCAGCTCCTGCCCCTGCTCTGCCCTCCCTGCCTACCATCTGCAGGTTTAAAAATCCTCCACCAATACACATCTTCAAATCTTCCAGGGGAAAAACTTTCCTCTGCAGTCCTCATTGCACCTCTCAGGCTCATATTCACAAGTACAGGATTCAATGTAGAATCAACACCCACTCAGCACAAAGATCATTCTTGACACTGGAGGAAAAGTTAATGTATGAGGGGATAGAATAATATGTAATTGATATTTCCCCAGAGCAGAAAGGAGTGGAGGAATCTGCCACTGCACATCATGCATCTCACTAACAGATCCATATTCATTGTGCTTAAATAGATTCTGGTAGTTCTGATGTATTCTTTGTAGTTCCTAACAATTATATCTGATCTCTTTGTTAGGGACAGAAAATGTAGGCTTAATAGGATGTCAACAGACAAGGAGTAGAAAGTAATTGCCCATTATGCTATAAATGTGCTATAATCATTTGCCAGAGGGAGAAAAAGTCTAATTGAATGAAAACTCTTGATGGTTTCATTATGCTTCTATTAAAAGGCAGTCAGGCCTCCTGATCCAAATACAAGGCTTAACTCTTCTTTCATTTACATCTGTAGAAAACTGAGGGCAACCACAATGTTACTGATGGGTTTGCAGCAACAGAGAGCTGGAGTAAGAGAGCTCAGAGTAAATCCTGAGCATTTCTGAGTCAAGATAAAATGAAGATATTTACCACACATGTGGCAGAGGAAGAAAAGTTCAATACAAATGACAGCAAAGCTGAATAAAATACCAGAGCTGCTCCCAGAAATGGCAGGAATCAAACTTTGGGTGTGTGGAGAAACCAAAAGAAGGGGCTAAATTCTGCCTTTCAAACTGCACTCATAAAAATCCACGCTGATGATTTGCTTACTAGTTATTAAATAAAACTTCCTTTTCTCCATCCTCCCTGACACCCAGTCAGAACAGAGCTGTTGAAATCCTTTTCTGTCTTTGCCAAGATCAGCCCAGCCTTTTACACCCACTCACTAACTCCCCCTTTCTCTGCTGCATCTCGCTCGAGCTCCTTGTCCTTGCCTCTGTGCCTGCATCATTCCAGCTCTCCCCGCATTTTCCATGCCCTATGCACCAACTCCTCTGCACTTTCCCCTCCTGCCACCACTCACAGCCCTCCCCTGGTGCTTCACAAAGTCATCTCCTCTCTGACTCCCAATAGTTTTTGAAGACCCCTTTCTTCCATGACCTTAAATAAACAAAACCCTTGGTACCTTCATCCACTCACCACCTGACAGCAGGGACTGCTGCTCCTCCTCTGCATCAGCCTGTCCAAATGTGGGTCTCCCGTGCTGCTGTGTTTGTCCCTGCTTCCCCAGCCCATCCACCTCAGCGCCTGCTCTGGAGTCATTTTTGGGCTCTGTGGGATGGCAATGGTGACTTGCAGAGGGGTCCCACCTGCCCTGTGAGGACAAACAGAGATTTGGGTGTCTCTGAATCCAGCTGTGGCTCCTGCAGCAGAGCACGGTGGGTGAGAGGGGATCAGGCTGGGAAAAGGTGAGGGGTAGCCATGATTTAGGACTCAGGAAGAAATTCCTCCCTGTGAGGGTGTGAGGCCCTGGCACAGCTTGCCCAGAGAAGCTGTGGCTGCCCCATCCCTGGGAATGTTCAAATCCAGGTCCAGCGAGGCTCTGAGCAACCTGGTCTGCTGGGAGCTGTCTCTGCCCATGGAAAGGGGGTGGAATTGAATGGTCTTTGAGGTCTCTTCCAACCCACAACACTCTGATTCCATGATTCTTGGGTCAGCCTGGGGTAGTTGCTGGTCCCCTGCCCACAGCAGGAAGCCTTTGATGTCTCAGCTGCCCACAGACCTCCATGGGACAGGATTTATGCCCGGGGATTCCTGGACACAGGAGAATTTTGGGATGTGTCTCATAAGGTCAGGGACACCCCTAAGCTAAGCTGTTTCAGCAAAACCACTTTCAGCTTGTTTTGACTGATAAATGTCTCTTTTTCCAGCAGGAACAAGCACTGATATTTCATGCCTTTTAAAGGCTGACTTTTCTTAATTGCCCTTGGTGGGTCTCTGAAGCACCACACACAAGTCCCTGAGGGTCTGCAGGCCACTGATGGGAGAGTGTTCAGCACTCACTCCCTGCCTTCCTCTGAGCAGGCAAATTATTGAAGCTACCTGAGCAGAGGTGTTTGTGTGAGCTGAGGGTGTGCTCTGGAGGTAGCAAGGAGCAGAGATCTCCCCTGCATGGGGATTTAAAAGGGGTTTTAAAGCCAGACAGCTGCTCCTCATGCTCCCTTGCACACATGCAAGATACTTGTGTAAGCTATAAGACAACAAAAAAACCCCACTGGCCATTATACTGGCTGCAGAGATGATGCTCTAACGAGAATCATCACCCAAAACAGAGAAAAAGCAAATATCTATATACACTTAGCAGCAAATCTTTCTGGCCCTCAGCCCTCAGGCTCCCCTGGCATTCTATCTGAGTACCTGCCCACCCAGACATTTTGTTGCATACCAAGTCTTTTGTAGACTGAGAATGCAGCAAAGTTTTGCTTTCCTCTTCCCCTCCCTGGATCTGGCACTCTTTTAGATCTGGTCTGAACTTGTGTCATTCATTACCAGCACCTTTTCAAAGCTCACATTCAGGGATCAGCCCAACAAACACCTGAGTTGGTTTTGTAAAAAGCTCAGCACTGAAGCTGATGTTTGGGCATGTCTGACCCTTCACTCTAATTTTTGGAAGGAGAAACCTCACCTTTTCATTGGGTTTGTTTTTGAGGGAACCACACTGTGCTTGGCCCAGCCTCTGGACCTCACTGGCTGTTTTCAATCATGTCTGAAATGTCGATTTCTTTGCAGTTCTCCTGAGAAGGAACAGAAGAGAGGCAGGTGAGTCCCTGGCTGAGGAAGGACAGGCAGGGTACAGCTGTTTTTCCATGTCCAGATGTGAACATCTGGCCAAGCAGCACCTCAGCTGAGCAGAGGTGAGGTGGGGGAGGCAGAGGGGGCAGAAATTTGGGGGACAAAGGACACACCCCCACTGCAGCTGAGACATCACTGCCTCATGGTACAGCATTGCTTCATTATCCTGTGCTGCATGTTTAGCTGCATTTAATTGGCTCATGCATTTGCCTGGACAAACCATTGCATAATTCTTGGATTGTGAATCACAGAATTATTTAGCTTGGAAAAGCCCTACAAGACCATGAAATCCAGCTGTTAACCCAGCACTGCCAAGGCCACCACTAACCCATGTCCCCAAGTGCCACATCCACACAGCTTTTACACACCTCCAGGGATGGTGACTCCTTCACTTCCCTGGCAGCCTGTGCCAGTGCTTGACAAGCCCTTCATGAAAAAATTTCCCCAAATATCCAAACTAAACATCCCCTGGCACAACTTGAGGCCATTTCCTCTTGTCCTGTCCCTGGTTGCTTGGAAGGAGAGGTTCTGGGAGCTGTAGAGAGCAATTGGCTGCACATTTCAGTTGCAGATCCTTGTGGACAGCAGTGGGATTATTGTCCCTATCTCTGCTGGTTTATAGAAATATAGATTCTCTCTGCTCAGGAAACCCCAGCAGAAGAAATGTGGCTAAATTCTGCACCATGAGCAGCCCTGTGTGCTGGCTGCTTTATTTTACACTATTGGGAGTAAAAAAATAAATGGAATGACATGATAAACAAAACCTGGTGTAAAAGATAAACAAAGATCACTAAACCCATGTTGTTTAAAGACTAAATATCACTGTTGCTTTTAACATTACAAAACCAAGTTCATTCTAAAATATCAGGAAGATTTTATCACTTTTGGCTTGTATCTAAAACTCAGTAGTTTAAACATTTTATTTTGGTTTAATACAGCCAAACAAAGGATACAAAAGTGTTACCAGAAATTAGAAGTAATTCTGCTAAAATCTTTCGACAAAATTTTCACCTTGAACATGTTAAAACAGATTTATAGATATTTCTTTAGAAAATCTGAATTTTAGTNGAACATGTTAAAACAGATTTATATATATTTCTTTAGAAAATCTGAATTTTAGTGAGAACTGAACCAATATCTTTCCTGGTCTTACAAATCCCCTTCAAAAGAGGTTACATTCTGACTTATTACAAATGTTTCACCTGATGTGTTGGAATTTCAGTCCTGAGAGGGAAAAATACAGCTCTGTTTTGGACAGTTATCAAAGCAGAGATTTAGGAGACTAATTTTAGGCACCCAGCCTTGAAGTTTTGAAGTTTTCTGCATTGGTAGAAACAACAGCAAAGCCCCAAATCTGTGGAAAATAACAAAGTAGAAAGATCTTCTGAAGGAAGGGCAATCCACCTCCTACAAAAGTTGCCAAGAATTACTGTAAAGCAATAATTAATGACCATTGCTGCTGGGTCTCTAACTGATGCAACAGGAATATTGATATAATCCTATTAGTGTGTTGCTCTCATTAATGTACTTATGTCAATTAGCTGAGCATTTTAGCAGAAAGGTGAATTTATGATTTTTTTCCCTCCATCCAACATAGATTTCCATTGCAAAAATCAATTTTGAACAACCACCAAAGATCAAGGTCCATTAATGAATCTTATCTGACACTAATGTTGTCTAATTACATTAAAATGTCACAACTAATTTAATGGCAGCAGAGCACCCTACTCCATAAACAAACATAAGTTTGGTTACATTTCTGAAGAATTTAATGTTTGATCAGGAAAATAATGAATGGAAATTCCAGTTTTGATAATTTTCTGCATTTCTGTCATTCTTGAGTGTTTTGAAATAAAGAGCAAGAAAAACCAGGGCTTAACAGAACATTCCAGCCCCTGAGGAGACCTTAGAACTCCTTCCAGCGCCTTGAAAGGCTCCAGGAGAGCTGGAGAGGGACTTTTGACAAGGGTGTGGAGTGATAGGCCAAGGGAAACAGCTTTAACCTGACAAATGGCAGATTTACATTAAATATTAGGATTTTTTTTTTCACTTTAGGCTGATGAGGCCCTGGCACAGGGTGCCCAGAGGAGCTGTGGCTGCCCCATCCCTGGAAGTGTCCAAGCCCCATCTGGATGGGCCTTTGAGCAACCTGGTAGCTCAAAAAGAGGGACCAGAGCCTGCAGGGGAGACACAGCGAGAGTTTTCATCACTCCCACAGGCCTGAGCCTTGGAAATGAGTTAAAATGAGACACTGAACCAACAACTCTTCACATGACTCAGAACTGGGGCAAGGAGGGGAGACCTTAACCTAATTCCCACTGAGTTTTTTCCCTCAACAAAACAAAACAGCAGACTCTTTCACAGTTGCCAGAGCTGGAGCCTCAGTGAGAGATTATGAGGGATGCAGCCAGTCACTAAATTCGGGTACAAAAGCATTTCTGATTGGCTTCCCACAAGATGAAATTCTGTTATAAAACCTGCTGCTCATTTTCCATTGAAAGAGTAATTTGGGAAACTGTCTCTCTTTGTGCTCTAACTAGGCAGCAGATGGCTCCAGATATGTTTTACTTGGTCCTATTGATTTCACTGCACGATTTAATTTTATTTCTCAGCAGAGCAGATTAAAATATGTGAGATGGTTTATAGGCCCCTGAAATGACAGAAACCTGCCCTGAAAAAGCTCCAGCATCAGTCCCTTACCAAGAGCACCTCTCTTCCTTATATCAACTCAGAGACATCCCCTTCCTCCCCACGGTCTCCAAGAGCATTTTTTGGGTCCAGGGAACGATGTTGGCAAACCCAGTGCAAAATACAGACAACAAACAGTCAAAGGACAAATGAGAAACCCTGAGGAAAAGAGGTGCAATGTGGTGGGTTTTGTTTTTAAAAGCCCATCCCCAACGTGTGCTTAATAAATAATTAATTGCTGTTATTTCCAAGCTCAGATCCATTTTCACACAAATGCACTTGCAACCCCAGTGATAAAAAAAAAAAAAAGAAAAAAAAAAAAAGAGGAAGCTTTTTTGTTGATTCTTCTTCAATGCAGCCTTGAAGCAATAAACCAAATTGACTGCTAAATTTAGACAAGAATACAGTCTGGCCAAGTCATCTCAGAGTCCATAAATTTATTAATAAGTGAGATCAAGACGAGTCAGGAAGCAATCCCTGAGATGCAGACCTGCTCCTCCTTTTACTGGGTCAAGGATACTTTGGGATATGAAACACATATTGTACTCTCCAATTTACATGTCTAAATCTGGATTTAGGCTCTTAACTATGAAAAAAACCTTCATGGAGGAAAAAGAAATTCCCCTGCTGAGGAGCTTCTTGTTCCAGACCTGTGACTCCACACTTCTCCTGCCACCCTTAGGATTCCTGCTTTTTCCAGCAGAGACAGGGTATAAGTGCCAAACATGAAATTTTCTGTACTTTTATCTCTATATTTTATCTTTTTTAAGTAGCATTTCCTTTGTGTTCTCTGGCAAAGAAGTCCCTGGGAGTGTATTTGAATCCCACACTGGCACCTGCATTTTTGTGCAGAGCAGGTGTGGTGGCTGATGCTCAGTCACATTCCTTACACAATTCCTAACTTTTTGTCTCAGGCGTGGTATGAAGGTACCTCCCACATTTTCCCAGGTTAGAAAACAAACCCACAGCAAGGAGAAGTGATCTCCCTCCAGTGCTGCACAAAGAAAGGTACAGCCAATTAAAGATCCATTGTGTGGCAAGGTGGGAAAAGAAAGAGGTGGGATATGAATGGGGAATCCACTTCCCTCACTGGAGAAAGGAGCTGAATCTCATCTTCCTGGGGAGCAGAGCAGACAGGCAGGTGTCACCTCAGAGTAGCTAATGCCATCATCTGTCCTCCTGCTCTTCACCATCTCCTTGTAGTTCACAGGCAAGGCACGACAAGAACCTTCCTGGAGAAGCCTGGAAGTTTCTCCAGGCACTGCACATGAGACCTGGCCTTGAGGGACATCTCCCATTTCTCTCATGATCTTCCTGCAATGACAACACAGCTACAGCCAGTAGGGTCATAGATTTTATCACATTTTTATGTGTAACACCTGGGAAAAACCTTTGGGCAGACTTTGTGTCCAGAGACTGGTCAGTGTAGTGAGAGGGACCAGGCACTTCCTGGAGCTTCCTCTCTGTCATCTTTCTCCCTCACCATTTCCTTTCACCTTCCCTACTCCTCTCCCATTCATGCCTGGGGACTGGTGCTTGAAAAGGGCTCTGCTTTGCAGAGACAGATTGTGGCAACAGCTGCATCTCCAACAAGGGCTGCATTAAAAACTGGAAAAGCTCAGAGGGAGCTGGAAGCTGAGGATGTGAGGAGGGAAGGCATCGGGTGACAGTGGGGGTGGTTTGTACCTTGTCCTGCTGGAGAGCCTGTTTTCCTGCAGTAATGGCATTCCTCAGGAGCTGCTGAAGGCAAACATGCATGGATGCTGCAGGAGCTTTCTCTGGGGTTAGAGCTTGCACTCAGGACAATTACAGACTTTTAGATACTTAGCAGGAACTTCCCTCTACTTTGCCAGAACATTTGTGTGTCCATCACCCTCAGAGTCAGGGAGAGAAAGGCAAGAACTTGTTCTGTGCTCAGAGCGTGAGCCCGAGGCTGGGGTGGGCCTGTGAGCTTGACCCTGTCACTAACAGAATGGAATTTAATCAGCAGGTTTTCAATACTGGTCTGGGATTGTGAATATTTCAACTCTGACTCTGCCACAATTATGGGTGAAAGTCGCTCCACTCATCCCCAGGCTACAAACTTGAGGCCCAAGCTCATGGAATCACAGAATTGTTTGGCTGGAAGGGGCCTGAGAGACCATCCAACAAGATCCAACAGGAGGGTTAGAAATTGATGATCTGGAGGGATCATTTGGGTGCATGGTTGGATCCAGATGATCCCTAGCAGATGATCTCTGCAACCTTCCACTATCCCAGGTTGTTCCAAGCCCCATCCAAGCTGGTCTTGGACACTCCCAGGGATGGGGGCAGCCACAGCTTCTCTGGGCAACCTGTGCCAGGGCCTCCCCACCCTCACAGTCAAGGATTACTTCCTAAATTCTAATCCAACCCTGCCCTCTGTCAGTTTAAAGCCATTCTCCCTTGTCCTATCACTCCATGCCCTTGTGAAAACACCTTCCTCATGGACATTAATCAGGTGGTGCTCATTAATCCACCCGCTCCTGTGACCAAGGCTGCCCCCAGAGGACCCTTTTCAGAGAAGCTGATAGAGACTGACACAATTTACAGTTCCTGCTGTCAGTAAAACCTTTTGCACTGGTGAGGAAAGAGCTCCTGCTTAGAAGCAGCTACTTAACAGTCCTTGGGATTTTTTTTCCTTCCTTTTCCATTAAATTTCTCAGGTTGAACACTCCACTGAGCAAAGAGGGGACAGTCCCCCAGAAGCAACAACTGCCACCTAATTTCACCAGCAGCACTTCTCCCATCTGCCTGGCCATTCTTCTTAAATTGCTGTCTAATTTTCAGTATAAAGAGTGTCTAAGGTACACACTTCCCATGATCGCAGCTTTATTACAAACCTGTGAGAGGAAAAAAGAGCTTTTGTTGGTTTAATTCCTTGGAACTTCTGAATTGAACTTCCCCAAAACACATGCACAGAAAATGAAGAAAAAAGGTGCTGTTTGAAAGAGTGCAAGGAATAGGCAGTGGAACACATTTTCTTGTCATTCTTTTTTAAATAAAAAACCCAAGTAAATAATCACATATCTGCAATTAGAACATTCATCAAACACCCTATATTTTGAATTAGCTGTTGGAATAAAACCTAAAATTAAAATAAATGTATTTCTAGAGTGACTGATGGGTACAAATTGGGAGTGTAATTCTCAAACACAGATCCATCCTCAGAACAACACGGACCTTCACAAATACAGCTAATGGCTGATCAGCGGGTGAAAAATAAGAGCAAAAATAAGAGTAAAAAGAAGCAGGGTAAACACTTGCTGTTTGGTTGACTTCTGCCACTACAAATCTAGGCCAGATGCAGCCCTGGGTTTCCAGTCATTGAAGAAAGAGCCTCGTATAAAGAAAATCTATTTTGCAAAATACACAAGTGAAAGAGCTTGGAAGGTCACCAAACCTAAACAGTTAAAAGCAATCACGTTTCAATTAAGATGAATTGAAACAAACAGGCTTTAGAGAGGATGGTAAACACAGCAATGTTTCACTGAGCATTAGGATGAACAAAGAGCATACATCTCCTGAAATGCCTTTTAAGAGCCATCTCATCCCAGCCCTGCCACGAGACGTTGCACTGCCCAAACCGCCCAACTTCTCCCCGCCAAGCAAAGCACAAAAATTAAATCGTTTTTATCCTCCCCGTTATTTGAGATTAAACAGCATTGAGAGAACCATGTGAAGCAAAAGGGAGAGAAATGGCTGTGTGGTATTAAGAGAGTTAATTATAGATGCAGATTAAAAGGCAAGACTGAGTGGTGGAAGAAAAGGGAAGAGTAACCTCCGGCACAGAGATAGTGACATGCAGCAGTTGTCAGTCACCTAGCAACAAGTTTCCTATCCCTGCTGTGCTCTTTAATTCAGCAAATCTGCTCAGGATGTTGGGCTGTTCTCCTGACAAAACGCATTATGTAGTAGACTAAAGGATACAAAAATCCACTGTACACAACACTCTGCTCCCTATTGACCACTGATCCTTTCTCTCAACCCACAAAAGAGCCTTGCATAATGCTCTGAAAAGAGAAAAGTCTCAACAGAGAAAACATTTGCTTGTAATTGAGATTGACTACATAACGAAAATGATGTTCTTTTTTAAATTCAGCTTGTTGAGGCCATGCTTTTTGTCTCCTGGCTCTCAAAACCCATCCCTGCTGGGAAAAGGGGCAAACATTGTACAAACTCAAACCTGTGGGTTTTTTTCCCTTCTTTTCACTGGAAGCAAACACGCGCACGCATGCACGCACACGCATTTTGTGGCTAAATGGGCAAGATGGGCTCCTGAAGACTTAAACAAGTTTAAAAAAAAAGAGGAGACAAATAAGAAAATTGTGGAGTGTTTCTGTGTTGAAGGGAAGGTGCCTTACTTCTGAATGGAAGCTGAGGAATGGATGGCAGAATGTATTTTATAATTTTTCTGGCTGACTAAGGAGCAGCACTGTCTGGGTAAATGAGTTGTTTTATTCCCAAATCCATGCAGTAAGTTATCAGCAAACTCACGTATCACAGAAAGGTCTGGGTTTGAAGGGATCTTAAGGATTGTTTCTTTCCAAACCCCCACTAGTTCAGGTTGCTCCAAGCCCCATCCAGGCTGCCCTGGAACTATCCCAGGGATGGGGCAGTCACGGTTTGTGTGGACAGCTTTCGCCAGTGCCTCACCACCCTCACAGTCAAGAACTTCTTCCTCATGTCCAAGCTTAACCTATTCTGGCTCCCTGACTGCATTCCCAGACACACACATCCCTACCTCTGCATCCAAATCAGGACCATGCTCTAAGATAATAATTATCTAAATACTCGATATTAATATAAAAATAAACATAGGAAAAAAAGGGAGTGAGTTTAAAGATCTGAGTTTTGACACAAGGAACTCTACTGTGGCTCATGGCAGAAGTTTGGGTGAGTGCTCCTCACAGAGTGGCTGCTCCAGCAGGAGAGCTGAGGGAGCTGGACCAGCAGTGCCCTCTTAAGACTAATTGTTAGGTCTCATCTGGAGTCCAGAAGGAAGCAGAGCGAGAGAAGGTAATGGCAGAGAAGCTAAAACCCCAAGCAGCTCAAGCAGAAGCCCACAGCAAACTCAGCAGAAGAACACAAGCCCCTGAACAGGAGTCTGAGTCCCATTGGCACATTCAGATTTTTGGGGTGGGAGTGGGTGCAGTTTGTCCAGTGTGTAGAGCACCTTACCACAGCCAAGGATCAGCATCCTGGGAGCTCCACAAGTGCAGAAAATGGCAACAAATCATATCAAGCTCTTCTGCTGACATCAACCAGCTGAGTCTGCAACTGTGCCACTCCAGATGAACCAGTGGAAATGCCCAAAGTCATCTGGGGTTCTTCCACCTTCCACCAGACCAGGTGGCTCTGAACCACATCCAGCCTGGCCTTGAACACTTCCAGGGATGGGGCATCCATGGCTTCTCTGAGCAGCCTGTGCCAGGGTTTTTCCATCCTCATTGTAAAAACTTCTTCCTTACATTCAATCTCACTTGAACCACTTTTAGTTTAAAACCACTACTGCTAAAAATTTTGTCACCAGCCTGTGGTTCACAGTATGAAAAACAGAGAGGTGGGTGTGCACCAGGAAATGCAGCAGTGCAGTTTCCCCTCCAAAAAAGCAACACAAAAGACTGAAAAAACACCTTGGTGCTGCAACTGAGAGAAAATGGAAGGGTGATTGTATGATTTACGACACAAAGCTCACAGAGCAGCATCACTTGGAGATTGTAGCTGGCCAGGGTAAGGCTGGTGGGTACAAAACTTCATCCCAGGAAAACAAACCCACTTGGAATTTGCTCAAGCTCAGCAGTTTCCAAACTCAGCTCTCCTAGAAAGGGAAGGGGTGAAGGGCAAAGACCATCATTTACCCAGTGCATATTTCCAGGGATGGTAAAACACATTCCCCACCTGTATCTATAACCCCCTGAATACAACACAGAATATAGCAAAGCCAGTTCAAGTTAAAGGATTGGGAAAGGCTGACATGAATGTGTTATTCAGACACAATCAAGAAAAAATAGACTTTTATTTTTTAAGTTATCTCTCTTAAAAGAGAACTTTTGTTCCTCTGGAAACAATCAAATTGTTTTCAATAATTTTTCTCCCCTTTTAAACAAGACAAAAAATTATTTTCAATCAGAAAAGATAACTTTTACGAGAATTGATTTCAACTTATAAATATGAACTTAAGGGAGGTCTTCAGGAGCTGGGAATGTTCAGAAGGTAATGTGCAGCAGTAGGAAAGGAGGCTTTGTGAACCCCCTCAAGAGATGCTAAAAATAAAAATCAGAAATTGCAGAAGGTTTAGGGGAATGTAATAGGGAAAAAAAGATGTGAATAACTGTGGTGCAGGGGAAATACATCTTGTTTTCTTCATAAACAATATAGTGTTGGTTACTATAGAATTTAAGACTCTGTCATTCAGAGTGTGCTTCAGGCAGATTTCATAGACATGAAAAAGAAAATTCCCTGTGAGGGAGCTGGATCAATCATAGAATATGCAAGAGTCCAAACTACTGAAAAAAGAAAGAAAAAAACTAAGCAGTAACTCCTAGAAATAAATAATTCAAAGAACACACAAAAAAGTATCTCCACCCAGTTTCTGGTGCTTTTTAAAAATGGTCTGCAGGGATATTTGTTGAAATCCACCTCCAGTAACAAACAGTGTAAATCTTGCCCTGGCTTAGCCCTGGGTAGCCCGAGCACACAAGCTGCAAAGGAGATCTTGTCTCATAAAAGCAGAATTTCTGCTAAGCAGGATATGAATTTACAGGTATAGTTTTTGAAGACGTTTTCTCTCAGAAAAGCTAAAATTAAAGTGGACACCGGGGTCAACCTGGAATAGTTGGATCACGTCCTACCAAAAGTAGGAATCGCGAGGGATTCTCCTGTTGATATTTTAAACTTTTGTTCATGCGAGTTTTAATCAATTAAAATGCATTATCTACCCTCTTAACTTTCTCAGAGAGGATTATCTGACATTTACTATTCACCAGTTTTGCTGAAAAGGTTAATAGTTCACGGGCTGGAGTTGGGGGTAAACAGAATTGATCATTGCTAATGCCTTGGCTGGAACGGAGGGGCTTTGTGTTGACAGGCTGGGAGATGTAATGAGCCTCTAGTACATTCTTAAGGCTTGTTTCATTTGCTCTGTGAATGGGGAAAGTAAAATTATAGTCTATAGGTGTTTTCCATGGTCCTTTCACAAGCAGGCCTCCTGACACCAATTAAAGAGATTATGTCATCAACTGAAAAGAAAGCTATAACCTTGTATGTTAATGCCGTGATTACTTAAGACAGGGTCACTGGACCCAATAGAACAGGGAATGACCTTGGTGAAATTAACTTCAGAGCTCAATTCCTAATTAACTGTTTTCAATGAAAGAATGTGTGATTTCAGGCTATTGGTTAAAATAGTCACTTTTTTCTGTACAAGGACTTTGCCACCAGAAGTTATTCTCCAGCAGCATCAAAAAAACCAGGAAAAAACACAGGAATAAGATTAGGAGATGGCAAACAGCATGTTCAGAGCTTTATGAAAGCAGATATTGTCCCCTGGATATTTTGCCTGAAAAACCTTATTCTTTTGAGGCTTCTTTGCCCAGAGTGCAAAATTTACAATCCTCGGGAGGAAATGACACATTTGAACACACATCCAGGGCAGGAGAAATTGAAAAAAAAAAAATTGAAAGCAGAACACTACTAAAAAGTAGCTATGCATAAAATACAAGCCTGTATTTGTAAGCATTTTAAATTTACCAATTTTTAAATGGAATTGCAGCATATATAAAAATTTGGCCAGGGAAGCCGCATTTTGTAGCATTGGAGGAATATGTAAAGAAGGCAAGGAAGGGTTTTAAGCAGCTGTCTCTCAGGTAAGGGTGGTAGTGAGTTCCAGAAGGATGGCAGATTGCCAGGACACCCCTGGACTTTGAGCCCTATTGCAGATGCTCACTCAGAGATGCACTCTCAGTCCTGGTGAAGGCACTGGCAGGAGCTGCCCCTTTAAACCCTTTTTTGGCCCTTAACGTACCTTGGATCTCTGACCAGCTATGCTAAAGTCACACCTGTACCTGCTTAACTTTCCCAGGAAGAAAAACACACCTGAAAACATTTTCAACACTAATATCCAGCTGACCTGGTGATAAAAGTATAAGTTTAACCTGTCAGCCTTTTTCTACTTTCTTAAATAACTTTTTTAGGTGTAGTCCAAGTCATACTCAGACTGGGAGCACAAGTACTGAAGGTGTTGCTAATCCAACACTCCAGCAAGCAGCAAATTCCTTTTCAAAATGGCTGCAATGTTAATGGCAATTTCTTCATGTGTAGAAAGACTTCAGACCTGAGCTGCCCCTCTGAACAGGTTCCACTCCCAAAAGGCTGGGTTTCACAGAATCATTGAATTGTTTGGGTTGGAAGGGACCTGAAAAGGCCCAATCCCCATCCTCAGCTGTGGCTTACAGGGTTCAGTGTTATGTCTGAACAGGGCAGAGGTTCCTTCCTCTGAAGGCTGTGAGCAAGGCAAGCAGAGGGGATGTCCAGGGTGTCACACTGTCCAGGATGTCACACTGTCCAGGATGTGGCACTGTCCAGGGTGTCACACTGTCCAGGGTGTAACACTGTCCGGGATGTCACACTGCCCAGGATGTCACACTGTCCAGGATGTCACACTGTCCAGGGTGTAACACTGTCCGGGATGTCACACTGTCCAGGATGTGGCACTGTCCAGGGTGTCACACTGTCCAGGGTGTCACACTGCCCAGGATGTCACACTGTCCAGGGTGTAACACTGTCCAGGATGTCACACTATCCAGGATGTGGCACTGCCCAGGGTGTCACACTGTCCAGGATGTCACACTGTCCAGGGTGTCACACTGTCCAGGATGTGGCACTGCCGAGGGTGTAACACTGTCCAGGATGTCACACTGTCCAGGGTGTAACACTGTCCAGGATGTCACACTATCCAGGATGTGGCACTGCCCAGGGTGTCACACTGTCCAGGATGTCACACTGTCCAGGATGTCACACTGTCCAGGATGTCACACTGTCCCCAGTGCAGGACAAGCAGTGGGGCTCTGGATCTGCTTCTGCTGCAGAACTGGGAGATGGAACTGACTTCCCTCTGGCATTTGTGATAGGATGAACATTGAAGGGGAAGCAGGAACCTCTCCCATCTTCCCACATCTTATTCTAAAGAAGTGATTACACAAAATGTCCCAGAGAAGGCCGGGGTGCCTGACACTCAGACACAGCAGAGGTACCTCTGTGCCATGGGCAAGACCCCAAATGGAGCCTGCAGCAAAGCCAAGGATGAACCAGCTTCCTGAAACTCCACCTCTGTTCCCAATTCACATCTGTGCCAACCACAGAGCATCGCTGGTTGACCCTGGGCCAGCTGCTCCTCTCCCCATGTGGAGCCAAAATCCGCCTGGGCATGGGCACAGACATTCACTGTTCAGTGAAAAGACTTTTCCCATGGTGCCCAGGTCATCCAGCAGCCTGTTCCAGTGGGGACCCAGCTCTAGGGGACAGCTAAAGGGACTGGCACTGGGGATAAGTTTGGTGTGATCGCTGATACCTGCCTGGAGATGTGGCCTGAGGATGGGAAGGCATCAATTAGACATAAAGGTCTGTGAACCTGTGACCTTGTATTGCAGGCACCAAACACTCAATTCCCTTCAAACCCAACCAAATGTGGGCAGCTGCTCTCTCTAAGAACCAAGAAAACAAAACCTCATAGGGCTTCCTGGCTTTATTTTCATTCCAGGGCTAAAACATCCCTCTTAGACAGGGCATGGGTGTAATCAAACAAACCCCAGGGTTGGGTATCACCACCCTCCCAGAGCACACTTTGGATAACCACCCTTCACACCCCAGCCCCAGGCAAATAAATGCCAAAGGAACAGTTGGTAAATTTGCTGAAAGGTGCAATTAAAAGCAAATAGAGACATTCTGCCTGCTGAAGGCAGTGTATTCTTTACTGCTTGTTTGTGGAGGAGGGAAAAGAAAAAGAAAGGAAAAGATTCCTCCCTTCCCTGTGGACCACCCATGGAACTTTTTTGTCCCCTAATTCTGACACCAGAAGAAAAAGAGGTACTTGTTGCTCACAGCTCCCATGCACACTCCTCCCCATACAGTAAGGCTTTGGGAAGTTGATTGCATTAATGTGTTCCCTCAGTAAAAACAGGTGTTGTAACACCTGCATTTTCTAAAGCTGGATTTCGCTAAGAATGTGGATTTTCAGAGGGTTGGAGCATGTGGTTTATATAGAGGTGATATTTAAGGGACTTGGGACTGCACAGAACCACAAAACTGGGAAGGTTCCTAGCTTGTGTTATGAAATCCCCCAAATTATTGATGACCAGGGCTAAGCCTGGACAATGCCCAGCTGTCTGCAGGAATTCTGCACGGGAGTGGCACTGGAGTCCCTGTGTGTGATTCCCCTTTTGGCCCGTGCTTAGCCCCTGCCAGGACCTGACAAAGATGTTCAGCACTTCACAGGATGCAGCTCCTTGGACAAAGCCCCTGAGCCCACGGGACTGAAGCCTGCAGGCTCTGCCACATCTCCACTGAAGAGCCAGAGTGGATGGGATGAGGCAGCTTTTAGGGAATAAATATCACAGCTGTAAAGAACATGACAGCAACAACACTCTGGCTGGAAAGCCTCCTGGCACCGAGGATTTTCTAGGAACAGGGAGCAGCTTACAGGCTACAAGGGCTGAAGTGGAAGATCTGCTTACTCACGTGAGTAAGGGCTACCAGCAGTAGGAAGGATTGCAAGATTAAGCTCTTAAGGAATGAAGTGCTAATGGGTCTGACGGTGAAGTGGCTCTGCAGCTGCTTACACAGCTGAGGAGATGGCCTGTGACACAACACGCTCAGCCATGCAAGCTCCATGTGTACATGTCCATGTCATAACACCAGCAACCTGCTAAGTGCACATCACCCCTCCCACCAGGGACAAGGGGCTTGCCTCCTTGTAGAAAGCATGTTAAAATCCTGACAATATCCACTGCCTCGTGCCAACACTCATCTGTACATTGAATCATGTCAGGGGGATGCATCTGGGGTGAGAGGCCCTTCCCTCAGCCCTCCCCCCCACTTCTCTGGGTTTTTCTGTGAACTAAAGGTTCAGAGCCACAGGAAAGGGTTTGGGAAGCTCTGGTAAAGGCAGGAAGATGATTCCTGCAGTGGAGACACCAGGAGGTGGCAGAGATTTCACTTTCCAGGGTCAAGTTCTGGTGCTGAGGGTGTGCAGAATACAGACCATAAAAAGGCAAAGCACTGAACAGAGCTGAGTGATAATAAAGACAACTTAGAGGGCTCATTCAAATACAAGTGGAACTGGGGATTTCCTCATGGTTGAGAATAATCAGAAAGCATTTAAAATCTGTGTTGCCTCAAATGCAACACTGAGCATGAGTCCAGCTCTGTGTCCTTCTAAGTGCCATGGCCATGTTTCATGAAGTTCTTCAAATTAATAATTAATACTTATTATTATTATTATTATTATCCCTGCTCATTTCATTCCAACTCACTACAGTTATTATTACTATTATTATTATTATTATTCCTGCCCATTTCATTCCAACTCAGTACAGTTTTTAGCCCAATCAAACCTTTTGCACACAACTCTCAGTTGCCAGCAAACACAGAGGGAAATGCTGCTTTTTTTCCCCACTGTGTGCACGGAGTTTCCTGTCTGGAATGCAACACTTCCATGGGATGTTTGTTGTCCTGGACACACAGGCTAGAAACACACCACAAGGGAAATAGTTTAAATGCTGGTATCAGTTAAAACATTTAGTTCAAATGCTTTAGAGCACAGAAAAGCAGTGGAAGGCCTTAAATATCTCCTCCAGAAAGCAGATTTACCTTGTAATGAATGTGGTATAAAATTTTCCAGGGGGAAATGAGAGATGAGCAGCAGAAATGACTGACATCCATTTCCTTCCTTCTGTTGTGGGCTATTTTCAGACATGGATGACGATGTGCTCCCTTGCTTCCTCTGAAGTCCACTGTAGCAAATTCAGAATCACAGAACTGCAGAATTGTTTTGGTTGGTAAACACCTCTAGGACCACTGAGCCCAGCCATTAACCTGGCATTGCCAAGGCCACCACCAACCCACGTCCCCAGGTGCCACACCCACACAGCTTTTAAATCCCTCCAGGGATGGTGACTCCACCACTGCCCTGGGCAGCCTGTGCCGGTGCTTGACAAACCCTTCAGTGAAAAAATTATCTCTAATATCCAAAGCAAAACTATCCTGGCACAACTTGAGGCTGTTTTCTCTTGTCCTGTTGTTTGTACCCCGGGAGCAGAGCCTGACCCCCACCTGGCTGTCCCCTCCTGTCAGGAGCTGTAGAGAGTGAGAAGGTCCCCCCTGAGCCTCCTTTTCTCCAGGCTGACCTCCCCCACATCCCTCAGCCTCTCCTGGTGCTCCAGACCCTTCCCCAGCTCCGTTCCTTTCTCTGGACACCTCCAGCCCTCAATGTCCTTCTTGTACCGAGGAGCCCGGAGCTGTCCCCAGGGTCTGAGGTGCAGCACAGGGACAGGGGCACGGTCACTGCTGCTCCTGCTGCCACAGCCCAGGGGCCAGTGGCCTTGTCACACACCTGGGCTCACCCTCAGCCACTGCTTCTCGGCATCTCCTCTGGTCAAGGTGATCCCGAGGATGTGTTAAAAGTCTCTTTTCCTCAACCCAGTCATCAAAGAAGGAGTCAGAAATCTTCAGCTCGTGTTCTCAAGGTTGTTTATTATCTATTATCTAAAATATTTTCTCTCAGACCCGCAGAGGTCTGATCTGCACATCTGTCTAGGGCACACTGCCCTCCCCTGGGGCCGGCGTTGTCTTTTGTACTACAAACTATGTATTTGACATTTACAGTTATGTCCCAATACCTATCACCTATGTTAGACAGCGACTTTCTACCCCAAACCAATCCAAAAGTGCTGCCATCACCAAGAAGATGGAGGCTGGGAAGAAGAAGGAAGAAGGACAGGACAACTCCCCAATCCCTGCGTTTTGCTTCCTAGACCCCTATGGTAAGAACCCCCAACATTTTTCTTTTTGTTCTATAACTACTGCTATTATACTGTCTAAACTTTTGTGACTTTTAATTCTTCATACAGAGGTGGTAATTTGCTCCATGGGTCGAACTCAAAGCCGCAGGGATCTTTGCCAGGGTCTCTGACCCCCCTGCCCAGGCTCCAAACCCCCCTGGCTGGGCTCGGATCATCCAGGACCGTCAGAGACACGTCCTGGGTTCCGACAGCAGCTGAGCAGCACCCCAGCTTGACTGAGGGGTTCTGTGCCTTGCCGAGCTGGGAAGCCGGTCCCAGAGAGCGGCAGAGCCCGCTGCGGTGCTGCCGTGGGGCCGGGCTCCGCAGCACACCCACGGCTGCGGGGGGACACGGGGCTGGGGCAGCCGGGGCGAACCTCTCCCGACCACAGCACGCACCCCAGGCTCTCACACGGTTTCATTCAGTCTCCCTGAGGCTCTCACACGATTTTTCAGTCTCCCAGAGGCTCTCACGCTGTGGCTGTTCCAGGTGTTCCCGCTCCATCCCCTGGGCAGCCGGGCACAGCCACGGCATCTCCTGCGGGCGCTGCTCCTCTCGCTGCGCTCTTCTCACCAGCTGCGAGGATTTTTTTATTTTTTTTTCCCTGACAAAAGGAGCTGGAGCCCTCTTGTGTTGAGTTCTGCGGCTTGCAGGGATCCCTTCGGAAATCCCTCGGGATGAAGGCACCCCGGCTTCACCGGGATGCTGCAGGCGAGCTGCTATTAATAGGAACCCATCTGCACTGCTTGTCTGTGCTTCTGTAGCAACGCTGCACGTCATAACGGGAGGAAATGGATTTCAGCTTCAAAAGCCACGTGTTTAATTATGAAAAGATAAATAAAAATCCTGTGATTTAAAGGCCTCCTACATTAATCTCATCTTTTGAAAAATGTGGCTTTTTCATAGANGACAAACCCTTCAGTGAAAAAATTATCTCTAATATCCAAAGCAAAACTATCCTGGCACAACTTGAGGCTGTTTTCTCTTGTCCTGTTGTTTGTACCCCGGGAGCAGAGCCTGACCCCCACCTGGCTGTCCCCTCCTGTCAGGAGCTGTAGAGAGTGAGAAGGTCCCCCCTGAGCCTCCTTTTCTCCAGGCTGACCTCCCCCACATCCCTCAGCCTCTCCTGGTGCTCCAGACCCTTCCCCAGCTCCGTTCCTTTCTCTGGACACCTCCAGCCCTCAATGTCCTTCTTGTACCGAGGAGCCCGGAGCTGTCCCCAGGGTCTGAGGTGCAGCACAGGGACAGGGGCACGGTCACTGCTGCTCCTGCTGCCACAGCCCAGGGGCCAGTGGCCTTGTCACACACCTGGGCTCACCCTCAGCCACTGCTTCTCGGCATCTCCTCTGGTCAAGGTGATCCCGAGGATGTGTTAAAAGTCTCTTTTCCTCAACCCAGTCATCAAAGAAGGAGTCAGAAATCTTCAGCTCGTGTTCTCAAGGTTGTTTATTATCTATTATCTAAAATATTTTCTCTCAGACCCGCAGAGGTCTGATCTGCACATCTGTCTAGGGCACACTGCCCTCCCCTGGGGCCGGCGTTGTCTTTTGTACTAAAAACTACGTATTCGACATTTACAGTTATGTCCCAATACCTATCACCTATGTTAGACAGCGACTTTCTACCCCAAACCAATCCAAAAGTGCTGCCATCACCAAGAAGATGGAGGCTAGGAAGAAGAAGGAAGAAGGACAGGACAACTCCCCAATCCCTGCGTTTTGCTTCCTAGACCCCTATGGTAAGAACCCCCAACATTTTTCTTTTTGTTCTATAACTACTGCTATTATACTGTCTAAACTTTTGTGACTTTTAATTCTTCATACAGAGGTGGTAATTTGCTCCATGGGTCGAACTCAAAGCCGCAGGGATCTTTGCCAGGGTCTCTGACCCCCCTGCCCAGGCTCCAAACCCCCCTGGCTGGGCTCGGATCATCCAGGACCGTCAGAGACACGTCCTGGGTTCCGACAGCAGCTGAGCAGCACCCCAGCTTGACTGAGGGGTTCTGTGCCTTGCCGAGCTGGGAAGCCGGTCCCAGAGAGCCGCAGAGCCCGCTGCGGTGCTGCCGTGGGGCCGGGCTCCGCAGCACACCCACGGCTGCGGGGGGACACGGGGCTGGGGCAGCCGGGGCGAACCTCTCCCGACCACAGCACGCACCCCAGGCTCTCACACGGTTTCATTCAGTCTCCCTGAGGCTCTCACACGATTTTTCAGTCTCCCAGAGGCTCTCACGCTGTGGCTGTTCCAGGTGTTCCCGCTCCATCCCCTGGGCAGCCGGGCACAGCCACGGCATCTCCTGCGGGCGCTGCTCCTCTCGCTGCGCTCTTCTCACCAGCTGCGAGGATTTTTTTATTTTTTTTTCCCTGACAAAAGGAGCTGGAGCCCTCTTGTGTTGAGTTCTGCGGCTTGCAGGGATCCCTTCGGAAATCCCTCGGGATGAAGGCACCCCGGCTTCACCGGGATGCTGCAGGCGAGCTGCTATTAATAGGAACCCATCTGCACTGCTTGTCTGTGCTTCTGTAGCAACGCTGCACGTCATAACGGGAGGAAATGGATTTCAGCTTCAAAAGCCACGTGTTTAATTATGAAAAGATAAATAAAAATCCTGTGATTTAAAGGCCTCCTACATTAATCTCATCTTTTGAAAAATGTGGCTTTTTCATAGACTCAGAGAATCACAGAATGGTTTGGGTTGGAAGAAACATTAAACATCATCCAGTTCCACCCTGAAGGTGTCCAGGGACACCTTCCACTATCTCAGGTTGCTCCAAGTCTCATCCAATGTGGCCTTGAACACTGCTAGGGATGGGGCAGCCACAGCTTCTCTGGGCAATCAGTGCCAGAGCTCACCACCCTCACAGAGAATAATTTCTTCCTAAAATCTAACCTAACCCTGCCCTCCATCAGTCTGAAGCCATTCCCCCTTGTCCTGCCACTCCACACCCTTGTCCAAAGTCCTTCCAGCTCTCCTGGAGCCCCTTTAGGCCCTGGAAGGGGCTTTAAGGTCTCCCCAGAGCCTTCTCTTCCCCAGGCTGACCACCCCCAGCTCTCAGCCTGTCTGCAGAGCAGCTCCAGCCCTCTGTGCATCCTCATGGCCTCTGGATTTGCTCCAACAGGTCCATTTTTTAATCCCTGCTGTTTAATTTATAGGGTATACAGTATGTACCAAATAGGTAGGAAGCATGTGCTAGAAAGATGACTGCAGGATTTGCAATTTCACTCGAATTTCAAAGGTGCATGAGATAATTAAATCTGCTCACACCTGCTACAGAGCTGTGCAATATGACTGATTTCCACTGATTTCCACTCAGTTTGCCTAAACCTGATCTTCCAGTTGGTGGCTATGGTAGAACAGCACACACATTTGGAAAGGGGCAGAACCCTAATGGCTGAGAATTTCTGAGATTATTGGAAACGGATGCAAATTTGGTGTTACTTTTCATTATTTTTACGTATAAATAATGCTTTTCTGCCTCATTTAGTAATGTCAGCTTTACAGTGAAAGCTGATATTGAAACCACTTCAAATAGAAGCATCAGGATGTTATTTTGAGAAGCTATTGCTTAAGCAACCACAATCATTAATTTGTTCCAAGTTGGGGAAAGCCTGGGATGATTTTTGCTTTAGGTTTGTGTGTTTGGAAATACTTATATTCGTTGTAATACCCTTCTGATAACAGATTCTCTGCAGCAGTTGGAGCTTTCTGAGCTGATAGGACAACACAGGGATGTGGCTTTCTGTGACCACCCCTCCCAAAATTCAGGCCTTTTAAGATGCTTCCAGTTGTTTATTTGTGAAAAAAAAATATAAAAATGCCCTCAAACATGAATCACTAAAACAAAATTTGTCTGCATTTGGTTGGAAACATAAATTCAGTTCAGGTGAAGGTCATATTTGATCTTTCTCCATTTTGCCTCCTGGTTCTCACCCCATGTCAAAGCCCTTGATTATAATCTGCCACCAAAGCATCTTTGGCAGGTGATGCATTTCCTGTGCTCGTGGTTAAACACAACACCTACAGGCAAAATGATCTTTTATGGTTCAGGACTGCTGTGGCAACACCTGGAGGAGGTGACTGGTTTGTATTTCAGCTTTTGTGGTCTGGGTTTCAGAGCCATCAGGGCCTGAACTGCAGTGAGCAGTGCCTGAGTCCCACCCCAGCACAGCTGAGATGGAAATAATTGATGCTGATGGTACCTTTAACTGAGAGGGAGTCCTGAATACCTCCTGCCAGCAGCAGCTGAGTGTCTGAGCCAAAGCAAGGAGGGAAGGCTCTGACAGAGGACATTATGGTAATGTACTCTAATGGGACTTGCTGATTTGAATAAAGTAGCATGTTAAACACTCCACAGCCTCCTTGCTGTGTGCCATGACCCTATTTACAACTCTATATTTAAGATATTTGCACTCAATACAATTTGAGACAAGCCAACACGCCCACATTACAGTATTTTTCCATTTGTTTTATTCTTAAAAATTTAAAAAGGGTGCATAAAAACTTCGTCCCTTGGTGGAAAACTGACAGCTCAGAACAAGCTTTGCAGCAGCATTCCCATCATTTACCTCTTGGATGCATCTTTGGCAGTGAAATGTGTGTCCCAAGCCCAAGGTCAGCACAAAGTCACCTGTCACTTGTAGGCAGCACTACTGATCTCAGGAAAGAGCTAACACTTGGGTTTGTAGCTGTTAGAGCAATAAACATGCTTTATTACCCACTCATAATGGAAAAGAAGAGCTGATATTAATAACTGTGTATGCTAATGGCTGCAGAGCACCATAACCTGTGTTCTCACAGGCCCTGGAGAGCACTCCTGTTCCAGCTGAGTCAGACCAGCCCCAGATGGGTGTGATGATAATAATGATTAAATCATTAAAGATTACACCCTGCTGCTCCCCTGACCTGTGCAGAGCTTTGTTCTCCAAACACCCTTCGCAATCCAGCCTCTCCTTTCACATCCAGATGGGAGCATCCATTCTTTCTTCTGCTGCTGCACAACCCCTGTCCCAAACACCTCCCTCCACCACCTTCACCTTCTTAAACCATGGTTGGCTTCATCACCACTGGGCCAGGGGCTGTCTGTAGGTGTCTGTCCTGTGGGAAGCTGATGGAGCTACTCCTGCTCAGCCCCTGGTCTTGGACCAGAGGAGAATTAGGGCCTGATCCTCCTCCCAGAGGAAAATTAGGGCCTGATCTTCTTCCCTTCCCTTCCATCCACTCAGATTGCAGCCTGCATTTATAAAATGCCAGGGTTCCATTAAGCTGCAAATGTCATTTGTAGTTTCAATTTAATCTTGTGTTTAACTTGAAACGGGAAGCCTTTGTTTTCCTCAAAGCTCCTTGATGCAAATTTCCTTAAAATGAAGGACTCTTAAAATGAAAAATTATCAGAGGAATAAAAAAGTTTAATATTACTAATAGCAAAATGGCTTTTATTAACAGCTTAATTGCATCAATATGATTTACAACTTCCTGAAATATTTCAACCAGTGATTATTTGTTTACTCATTAGATATTCATCTTTGCCAAGACATTTTGAAGCTAAACCTTTCTCCCTCTTTTACCTGGGGAGGCTGCTGAGCTCTCGTGCTCAGAGCTGTGTGCCACACAATGGTAGAATGGTTTGGGTTGCAAGGAACCTCAAAGATCCTCTCATTCCAACCCCTGTCAAGGGCAGGGATGCCTTCCACCAGGCTGTCCATGGAAGTTGTGGCTGCTCCATTCCTGGGAGCCTTCAAGGCCAGGTGGGATGGGACCTGGAACTGCCTTTACCTTTTGTATTTCAAGCACCCTCAGTTCACATCCTGTCACCGGACCTGCTGCACAGGAAGTGGCACAGTAATGGATTTGAACTGTCTAGAACATTTCTCCTCCCCTTGTCTCTCCCTCACAAAAACATCTCTTCTGCATACACAGAATGCCCTGACAGGTTCAGGCAAGTGCCTGAAGGGATAGTGGAGGGTGTCCCTGCTCAAGGCACAGGGGTTGGAACAAGGTGATCTTTAAAGTCCTTTCCAACCCAAACCCTTTGATTCTGTGATTCCAGTTTGATGGCTGAGGGTTGTCTCTGGTGGCTGCAAATGGGTAACTTCAGCCTTGAGAAGATCAGTGCTGATGAACAGGTTGCTGGAACCTGCTGGCAGACTAAGAGGAGCTCTGTGTGCAATTTCTCTGCCCCTTCTGAGTGGTGCAGATGGTTACGAGCTGACACCACCCACCACAGGATGCCATGGGATGTGGAGCTGAACGGGACAACCACCCCCAGAGCCCGTGGTGGGGCAGTGCCCAGCTTCTCCAGCCTCCAGGAGCCTTCTGCAGGGGAAGTGGTGGGGTGGGAAGGCAGGGGCTGGCGTGGGGGCACGGGCAGCGGTGACACTGCGCTGCAATGTCACAGCCTGCTGCTGCTGCTGCTGCTGCTGCTGCTGGGGCCCTGGAGAATTCATGAGAATTGACAGTGAAGTCAGGGAGATAATCTGGAGGAGCTAAAGCAGCTGGAAACCTGGAGAGAAAAATGACAAGTTCTTTTGCACTTTTTGAAGCTGAACCTTATTTACTTCTGGGAACAGATGATCAGAAGGACTGACGCACACCAGTGGCTAAGGTGGAAATTCCAGGAGAGTAAGAGAGCATCCCTTCAGGAACATGTGGGTAATGAGTGGCAGAGGAAAAGAGGCAAGGATAATTTTGGATCTGAGATCAATGCTACTGCATTTTTTCTTTAGATTTAAGAAAATTTGCAGAAGATATCTCACTGTTCAAAAACCCCAACCACACACCCAGATGCATTCAGGCATGGCTAGATCTGAAGTGTAATTCTCTCAGTAACACAACCGCCACCCTGGGTTTTTTTAGCAAATATGGGACAGGAAGGAGACAACAATGAGGAAGAAGCTTCCCTGAAAAGGCAAATCTTTCATTTTGCATAAACCCAAGGTAATTCCTTTCTTGCCACTGAATTCCTGATTCATAGCCCTCTGTGAGCAGGTGTTTTAGGGCAGGGGTTTGTTCAACACAGAGAGGACTTGCTGAGTGTCCCAAGTTTAAGTGCATGACCTTTTGGGTTCTGTAAATGCAGGAATACAAACTGGCCAGCAAACTATTGTGAGTTAGACCATGAGTCATGATTAATTTATCAAGATGTTCTAAATGCATCAACTGAAATAACAGAAATATGAACAGAAGTTATGTAATTCTTCCTTGCCTGTGCTTGGGCCTTGCTTGTGATGGTGGAAATATAAACTGAACTAGAGGGTATAAAAAGATTTCCAAGAAAAAGCCTTTGTTTAATGTTTCCTATGCATCAGATATCCCACTTGCCTCCCAGACACATATATTCCAAATCATGCTTTTGCTGTCCACAGAAAATTCCTCCATCTATTTATACTTTCAAATCTATGATCTTATACATTAATAAATAGTAATGAAGTCCCAAAGTAAATACCAATGTGACGGTTTCACTGGAGATCTTGCTGACATTTATAAATATCTGCAGCTTTCATGGTTCAGGACACTGGCAGAGCTCACAGATTCTGTTAAACTTTATCATATAATTGTACATATGGTCCCTCTTTTGAAAGTATAATGCACAGGGTTGATGGAATATTTCTGTTAGGCAGCACTGCCTGTTTTTGCCTGCTTTATGAAAAGCCGTGTTCCTGTGCAGATGTATTTCAGCTAAACCCACCATTTTTCATCTCAGCTGACACCAAACAGCACACACAAAGTCTGGACTTCCCCAAGCTATGGAAATGCTGCTATCTTGTGCTTACTCACTGCTCTGACTGAGTCATCCATTTATATGTCTGTGCATTTATACTCCAGGAGATAATCCAACCAGACTAAAAGCCATTGCACTCCTTGTGTGTGCCTTTGTCTGTCAAAGGGATTACAGGACTTGGGTCCCCATGGTGGAAAGTTCAGCTCAGTGACCCAAGAAATACTTTCCAATTGAATTCTGTCATTGCCCTGCTCCAAAAGGGAAGACAGAGGACTTTCACAGGACAGCCCAGAACTGAACCTTGCATGGGACAATCCTGGGCCAGGGATTTTGTTGCTGGGATAAGCCAAGGTGAAGAGCTGTAAAGTAGCAATGAGTTTGAGTCCAGCTTTTTCAGATGTTTGAGTGACCAAGAGCAAAGAACTTGAGATGGAAATTCAATTCAGCCTCGCATTCAGGGGTGGCACAGGGATTTCTGAGCCAGTTTCTTGCTGGAAACATTCAGTACTGCCTAACTGTGCAAAAAGACAAATTTCTTGACAGACAGAGCCCTACATAGTGTCTCCCAATTATACCATGAGATGGGGAAGTTGGAGGGAATTCCCCACTCCAGAGAACTCTGACAAAGTAGGGCTTTGCTCCTCATGCAACAGGGAAGGTCCTCACTGGCTTTAGTCTCCCAAAGCTCCTGTCATCTGAGCAGGAATCAAATCATTGCCATCCCTGATGACAACTGGAAGGAAATTGATAAATTCCGGACAAAATAATGGCTAAAACTCCCTTTTTGCACAGTTAAAGTTTCACACTCTGAGGGAGTTTGTGCTCAGTCATGCCCCACTTCACATTTGGTGGAGGCCTTGGGAGCCAGAACAGGGGAACTGCTCAGAAAAAACTCTCTCATTTTGTGTGCAGATGAGACACAGACAGAGCTGCTCCCAGTAACACTGGGATGGTGCAAGGAATGCCATCTCCTGCTAGATGGAATCTGCCAGCACTTCTGAAGCCCCAGCACTGCTCACATTTTAAGTCAGTTTGAAGTGTTATGTGCTATCTATCTAGGAAACTCCTTAAAAATGAACTTCTGCTTTAATCCTCTGTCTGGTCACTAGAGACATGAGACCTGTGTTTGCTTCAGCTGCTGCTGAGGATGAGGCTGGAAGAGAGCAGCCAAGGCAAATGGGGTGGGCAGCTGTTGAAGCAAACACTGAACCCCAGACCAGGTGGGATTTCTGCTTGCAGGCTGCAGGATGGAGGCTCTGAGCACACCACACAGACCCAGCTTTTTCAAACAATGCACAAAGCACCTTTAGACTCTCTCCAGACTTCCAGAGATGTATTTATACTGGCCTAAAACAAATGTAACACAGAGGGAGGGAGAAGGGCTTGTGCATATGCCACAATGCAGATCAAGTCAAGCGAGAAAGCCAGTGTTGGTGGCACATGAAAAATTAGCTCCCTGGAGCAAAGCAGGCAACAACTTATTTATGCTGGCTGGAAAAACCTGCTTGTTCTACACACTTGTTTTCCTCTTACCTACAGCTCTCCCCAGGTAAGGGTAACCAGCCTGGTAATTTTGCGTGTCACATCTTTTTGCTGGTGATGTTTGTAGGTGCTGGATGTGTGATTCACTGCCAAGTGATTTAAGACATGCAACCCATCCCCAGCTATCATTCTGATAAAGGGAGGAAAAGCAGTGATGAAAGTGTGTGCCTGAAGAAAGGTTGTGAAGTCTTGTTCTGATCCATGTCTCACAGAGTCACAGGATCAGAGTATCCTGAATTGGATGGGATCCACAAGGATCACCAAAGTCCAACTCCTGGCCTTGCCTCTGCTTTGCCTCCTCTGTGGCTGAGGACTTTGTCCAGTTTGTAGACATGTGTGTGACTCCAACAAATTCTTCATGTCACCACTTGAGACCCAGGGGCTGTGCAGAGCAACTGGTTGGTTTAAAACCTGCAGAACTGAAGTGTAAGGCAACCTGGGGCAGGAGGGAAGGGTGAGGGCAGCTGGATGTGCCACTGCTGTATCCTACTAAGGGAAAGGTCACCAGGGGCAGGAGGGATGGAAGGGGCCTCAACTTGCACCAGGGGAGGTTTGGAATACATATCAGGAAAAAATTTGTGACTGAAAAGGAAGTTGGGCAGTGGAACAGTCTTCTCAGGACTGTGGTAGTATCACCATCCCTGGAAAGGCTCAAAAAAAATGTGGATGTGGCACCTGGGGACATAGTTTTGTGGTGCACACACTGGTGCTGTGTTAATGGTTGGACTCAATAATTTTAAAGGTCTTTTCCAACCTCAATTACTCCATGATTCTATGAATGTTGCTAAAAATGACCACTGGAAAAATGAAGTTTAAACATCCTTAGGTGAACTCACCACATCAGTGCCCTGGTTGCCTCGTTGGCTGCACCATGCAATTTCTCAAGCTGTTCTCTTGCTAGCATGGATAATTACTCCCAGCTCAGATAAGCCCAAAGGTACCAAAATAGCATCCTTCCCACAAATTTTTTTTTTTTTTTAATTTTGATTCTCCAAAGACGAGGTCTTTTAAAGGTCATATCTTGACAGAATCCCCCTTCCCACCCCCCTGTTGTGCTAAACCAGATCAGTATTATTGACCTTGACAACAATGCCTGAAAGGTTTAGTGACAATCCATTCTGTATCAGCGAGCACACAAAATGCTGTTTATGGGCTGGGGCGTTCTCCCTGCACAGAGATCGGCTTCTCCTGACAAGGCAGGGAGTAAAAAGATTTAATGTATCCATCTGAATGTGAATTGGATCGTACCCTCCTGACATGAGATCCCCAGCCCCGGGGAGAGCCCTGCCCGGGCTGTGGTGCCGCATTAGAGGCTCGTAATGGCCACGAGAAGAAACAGAGCATGACAAGAGCTAAATAACATCAGAGCAGGGAAATGGCCAGGGTTCCCCCAGCCCCTCTGCTCCCCCAGACTTTTCAACACGTGGAAAGCAATGAAATGTGTTTAAAGGGGGTTTATTTTGCCTTTGAAACAGCTCTTTTTAAAAAAAAATAAGCATTGTGGAGGTGGATGTGTCACGATGAGAAAAGCATCCACGGGTGGTTCGTGTTCAGCTGCTCGCCCACACTTCATCCAGTCCTCAGCCTGTGTGTGCTCCTACACCTGCTCTGGGGCAAGAGGTCCCTGGTAATCGAATTCTTCTTTTCCTCTTTTCTTCCCTGATGGCCTCTCCAAAATGATCAACAAAAACAAGAGTTGAAACTCCGGCCTCAATGAGGGCAAACCGAATGTGCCCTGGTGTCAGTGGGGGCAGGATTTCACTTGCTCAGTCAAAAACAGGTTTTGCCAGAATCCTGACTCTTTCCCCTCGAGTTATGGTGATTACTGGGGGAGAGGGGAAGGGGGAAGGGAGAAGGAAGAGCTATAATAGATAAAGAAGTGGACAAAACAAACAAAAAAAATCACAGACAGTGGTAAAATGTACACTGACTATTGTTGTTCTGGTGGTTTATAATAAAATTTAGTAAACGAGACACATGAAGAAAAGAAGACAAGATAAAAAATTAAGAGGTTTGTTTCAGAGTTTACCTTTCTCTGGTTTAAGGAGTTATAAATAATCCCTCCTAAAAGGCTGGGTTCCCTCCCATCATCAGTCTTATCTCCACAATGCCTGTTCCATCATGCTCATTTCAGGGTCAAAAAATCCACCTTGAAAAGCCAGCAGCACCAGCAGATTTCCCTGAGATCCATGCAGGGAGACTTGTTTGCCAGCCCTTACACTATTCCAGCACTGGGAAACCAAGCCAGGCTTTGTGTGTTTGGCCTCAGGGTGCCTTTCCCTGGATCATTGTGTCTGGAAGCAAACTAACAGCTCTTTGTGGTCTCTTCTGGAGATGCAGGATTGTTGCCCAAGGATTCTTCTCTTTCAATACACATATTATTGAATTGGTATGGTTGGAAACAACATTTGGGAAGAAGAGGGGTCGCTCACTGCAGCACAATTCCCAGGACTGGAGAAGAGTGAGCACAGGGACATCATTGTCCAGGGAAGCCACAAAGGGGATCCAAGGGCTGGAGCCCCTCTTCTCTGGAGACAGGCTGAGAGAGCTGGGGCTGGTCAGCCTGGAGAAGAAAAGGTTCCAGGGAGACCTTAAAGCCCCTTCCAGTGCCTAAACTGGCTCCAGGAGAGCTGCAGAGGGATTGTTTACAAAGGCATGGAGAGGTAGGACAACAGGGAATGGCTTCACACTGGCAGAAGACAAATGGTGCTAGATGGGATTTTGGGAAAAAATTCTTCCCTGTGAGGGTGGTGAGGCCCTGGCACAGGTTGCCCAGAGAAGCTGTGGATGATTCCATCATCTTGTTCCAACTCCTCTGCCATGGACAGGGGCACCTTCCACCAGACCAGGCCCCACCCAGCCTGGCCTGGAACTCTCCCAGGGATGGGGCAGCCACAGATTCCCTGGCAACCTGTGCCAGGGCATCTTTAAGGTCCCTTCCAGCCCAAACCATTCCCTGATTCTCTGATTCTTCCCACCTGTGTGGGGATGAGAGACTAAACTTGGATGAACATTTGTTTGTACACACATTTCCAAGCCCCAGTGTTTATGCAGAGACCCCTAGAAATCCCACCCTCCTTTCCTTCTCAAAAGGAAGAGCACAGTGTTACTCTCCCAGTTAAAGATGTCTCTCTATTTCATATTTCACCCACATGAGCTTGTTTGATTCCTGCAGTGGCAGAAAGTACAAAGAATTGCCAAAAGAGAGCTTTGACCATGGTAAGCTCAGCAGCACTGCACACCTCTGGCAAGCAGAGAATCACCACCATCACTTACAGCATTAATTTAGTGCCACACAGCTGCTGCAGGTCCAAGAAATCCAGTTTGGGTGGCTGGTGAAGCAAATTCCTGCTTCAGTCATCCAGCCAGTTTGCAGATCAAAGGGTCTTGATGAAAACTAAGGCACAGGTTATTTGAAATTCAATCCCAGCTGGAATAAGCCACTGTAGGGTTTCCTACCTCCAGTTGTTGCTCTGGGAATGCAAACAAAAGGGGGAGGTAGCAGAGGATGAACAAAACCCCCCAAAAGTCAAGGAAAGCAGGAGGAGGAAAAGAGAAAAGATGAATTATTCCATCACCAGCAGACTCCTGAGCGGTCCATTTGTTCTTCCAGCGGGAAAAGTCCTTCCTTTGCCATCCACAGCAACCACCTGGCCTCTGCCTTGCCTTCCCCGCATCTCAAGCCCGTAATTACCGGCTCCAGGTGCATCGCTCCAGCCCATCCCTGGTGCCGTGGCCATTCACCAGTGAAGAATTGCAATTTTCCAGCCTCCCCCGAGGCTTTGTCCCGGCTCTAGCGCTGCTCTGACGCGGGGCTCGGCACAAAGGGGAGGGAAATGGGATTTACCGGGGGAACAAAGGGAATTAGCGCTCCCCGCCTCCTGCCAGGTGACCCGCAGAGCTGCCTGCAGGATCGCTGAGGAGGGACAAGGCTCGGGACAGGGAAAAGCCCGAGCGTGGCAGCAGGGCTGGCAGGCACTCACACCTGCAGCAGCCACACCTGCAGCAGCCACACCTGCAGCAGCCACAGCTGCAGCAGCCACA
>VYZP01079914.1:8559-21858 GCA_013400635.1 Hypocryptadius cinnamomeus | reverse complement strand
CTGCAGCAGCCACACCTGCAGCAGCCACAGGCACAGCTGCAGCAGCCACACCTGCAGCAGCCACAGCTGCAGCAGCCACACCTGCAGCAGCCACACCTGCAGCACTCACACTTGCAGCAGTCACACTTGCAGCACTCACACCTGCAGCAGCCACACCTGCAGCACTCACACTTGCAGCAGCCACACCTGCAGCAGCCACACCTGCAGCACTCACACCTGCAGCAGTCACACCTGCAGCACTCACACCTGCAGCAGTCACACCTGCAGCAGTCACACCTGCAGCAGCCACAGCCACACCTGCAGCACTCACACCTGCAGCAGCCACACCTGCAGCAGTCACACCTGCAGCAGCCACATCTTCCTGCCCCCCCTCTGAGCGCAGCCCTCCGTGCCATCACTGCGGGCAAACACCGCCAGTCCTTAAAGTTGTAATTACTGGAGTATTTCAGCTGGTAGCCAGAGTGTAATATACGTTGTAAAATAATTCGTGCTAGATGAAATTAAAAACCACAGCATTTTGTGTACTAAAACCAGTGGCGGCAAGCGGTAACAAAGTAGGTGATAAAGATTCAAAGCCCAGGAAGGCGACTGTCTCCAGAGATGTATATTCCAAGGGATTTCTCCCGGCTGACAAGACCCCAGCAGGAGGCATTTTGACAGGCTTCATCAGGAGTTTATCCGGAAAGTTTTCACCTGACAGGATTCCAGCAATTATCCGGCTCCGGGAAACGCAATAATATGCTAAAGAAAGGTTCCTTCTAGAGCCCAAAAAAACCTGTATAAAACAGACCCCTCAGAAATGATCTTTGGAGACCCACGGGGACTTTGGTGCAATAGAGACCAAATCCTGAGTCTCCCTGACCCTGATCGCCTGGCTCAGAGTTGAATTGCTTGTGGCTTATTCCAAATTTATACTTTGATAATTTAATAAATTTCCTTAAGTATGAAATTGGAGTATTCATTTATAACAAGAGGAATAGAGGATTTGTCTCTACAAACAAGCTGTGGGTCTGCTGGTAGATAAAACTAGCACTGGGAGATAAAAAGAAACAATGGGAAGGATTCCACTGATTGATGAATAAAGAAAGATATTTGCTTTTACAAATTAAACTTTAGGTTTGCTGATAAATGAGATTAGACATTGAAAGATGAAAGAAACAATGGGGAAACCCCCTAAATTCCATAAGAATTAAAAATTAAAAGGGAGGGTTATACATTGGAGGGAAATCTTTGGTATCAGGCATTCTGGGAAGTCTGTACCTCTCAAGTACCTCAGCCAATGAGGAAAGAGACAAGGGAAATGTGGCTGGAAAATTGGGATAAAAAGTAGGCTGAGTCCTCCAAAAATCTGAGAGACCCCAGGGGAATGCCCCATGGCCTCTCCCTTTATTTGAATAAAGTAAAAGGACTCCTCTGTCTCCTTTTTGGACATAATCTCTGATGTTTGTGGATTGCAGGATGCTGCTGATGGAGGGTGTTCAGCCCAGCAGTGTTCACCTGCCTGATCTAACGCAAGTAGTGCCCCTTAAAGGAGGAGAGTGGTTTCAGAACCCTTCTTAGACTGTTCAGCCGTCAGTGTTGGAAGCCCCAGACTAAGAAAATGGTGCCACTAAAACAAAACAGACTCTCTCTTAAAATGAAAGAACCTCTCCCTCCTCACTGTCATCTTGCCTTTACTATTAAATCACAGAATTCACAGAATTCACAGAATGACTCGGTTGGAAGAGACCTTAAAGATCATCGAGCCCAACCCATGGCAATCATTTTACCTTTACTATTTCCCACACCTCCCCAGCCCCTGCCAGCAGGGTTTCCCATCTCTGGGTGCTCCCTGGGTGCCTCCTGCTGCCTCTTTGTTTCGCAGAAGCTCCCGGAATTTGCCTGTTGCACCCACACAGGGCAGGAGCCATCCCTCAGGATGGCAGGAGCTCTCCTCAGCCAGGGCTGAGCCATGACTGGTGCCCCTGGGCTCTGCTGTAAAACAAATTAACAGTGACAATGATAATCACAGGAAAGTGAGAATTGAGATGATTTAGGCTTGCAGCTCTGTCCTTTGATTTGGTTTGATGCAGTAAGTCCAGGCATGGATGAATGAGGGATGAAGGGATGAAGTGCTCCCCTGTTGGCCCTGGCTTTGTGGCACACAGATCACAAGTGGTTTATGTTGAAAGGATCTTAAATCATCTCCAACCCCTGCCATGGGCAGGGACATCTTCCACTGGACCAGGTTGCTCAGGGCTCCACCCAGCCTGGCCATTCCACTGCATGTGAGATTTCTTTGCACCTACCTGAATCAAAGGTGTGTCCTGTCTTCCCTCTGAGAAAAATCCCAACAAAAATCCCAAAGGCCTCTACCTGAAAGTCACTAGGTTTACATGGGATGTTAGGAAGGAGTTCTTCCCTGTGAGGGTGGAGAGGCCCTGGCACAGATTGTCCAGAGAAGCTGTGGCTGCCCCATCCCTGGGAATGTTCAAGCCTGGGTTGGATGGGGCTTGGGGCACCCTGGGATAGTGGAAGGTGCCCCTGCCCATGGCAGGAGGGTTGGAACCAGGTCATCTTTAAGGTCCCTTCCAAGCCAAACCATCTGATAATTCCATGGTGCTGTGATCCAGAGGAGGGCAGCAGTACTGAAGTTGCTTTCTCTGAACGTCCCTGAGGCAGCAGCTCACAGCAGACAAGGAGAGCAGCTCTGAGCTCTGCTGAGCTGAGCACAACCTCCTCCTAAAGCCTCTGAGTTACCCCTGCCAGAGCTCTGCTCCCCCTGACAGGAGCGTGCCTGTTGCTGGCTCAGGAAAACTCAGCTCAGGCACCTTCCTGCTCCTCCTGCAGATGCTTGTGACTCATGCTGATCTCCCAAAGATTAGGGAATCCAGCTTTTGAAGTGCTCTGAAACATGTGCTATAAAAGAAAATAAATTAATTGAAGCAACATTGGTCTGAGCCCTATCAAGGCCGAAATCAGACAGAGGCAGGAGGAATGTCCTTTTTTCCATGGCTCCTTCTGACCCATGGGCTGGAGGAGGAAGAGGGCAGATATTTTTAAAGGAGACATTACATCACCTTTTTTTTTTATATTCTCCATCTGTATGAACTGTAGGACAAAGTGGAGCCAAGTGTAATTATTAAAGAAATTAAGGCACGAGCACATGCACAGCATCAAGGTGGAGACCCCAATATGGGAATCTTCCCAGTTTGGTTTTTCTCTGGGCCAAATGAAGATCTGTCCCTCCTTCCTACCACCTCCACCTCCTCCTGACAAACCTGCAGAGCTCCCAGGACACCTGGCCATGCCCAGGACCATCTGTGCACTCACTGAGACTGGTGTGACTTCAAACCAGGAGTCACTGGGAAATAAATCTCTTGAGGGACACTCCTTCTCTTGGGTGTTTGAAACAGCCGTCTCAGCCTTGCCATTTGATGCAGTAAATACTTCTCCCATGAACAAGTTATTCTAAACTGGATATTAACAGCATAAAAAAAGTAATAAAACCTGTCTCCAAATTGGACTTGATCCCAAGCACTGTAGAAATGGGCTCACCAGTGGGATGAGGATCTTATTCCATATGAAGCCCTCACCAGGTTTTTTGCCTGTTTCTCCATGGTTTGCCCAGCTCACCCCACAATGACCCTTAGAGGTTTTCCTCAGCTGCTGAACAGAGGAGCACTGAAATGGGTAAGAGGCTGCACTGCAGCATTCTTGGAGCTGTCAGGTTCACCTGGATCCCAGACATGACAACAGCCTGTCTGCTTGTCCCACCCCACTGCCTCGCTCTGCCTGGCTCTCCCAGAAGAGGATTTTTCCAGCCCAGGAGCAGAATTGGGGACATGGTTCCCATGGAAAGGCTTTGACATCTCTGAGTGAAGGAATTTTCTCAGTAAGAAGCACTGCAGACCACAGGTGTGGGTTTACCATATTGCAACACCCTGATTTTCTGAGCACACGGAAAATGCAAGGTTTTTTTATCAGAGACTACAGGTTTTATTGTATAAAAATAGGAGACCATCAGCTTTGGATTGTCTATTAATTTTTTATTTATTACATTTGATTTTCTATTAACTTTTTATTAATTCTATCTGTTTTTCTATAATCTATTAGTTTTTCTATTTCAATTTTCTGTTTCATTTCCTCTGCTACTTTTTCATCTTTCTGTTTTATAATCAGCTGAGATGAACAGACAGTTCTGGCCCCTTCCCATTGATTACATGGGACTGTTTTGGTTTTCATTACCTTTTTTCTCTCTTTTTGTTCTAGAAATCATACCCTGTCTGCAAAGAGAAAGAGAAGGCAAGAACAGCATTTTGACCCTCAGATTTCTCTCCTGTTTTCTACTGCTGAGATGCCTGGACCTTGTCTTCACATCAGCTGCTTTTTCTACTGCTCAGCTCTGCAGCAGCCAGACTTTGTGGCAGCATCCCAGATCCAGCATTCCCCACTAACCAGGAGAACGAGGCCATCCTCTTCTAGGACACCTCCCTGAGAACACACAGACAATTATTTGAAGCACAGGAGGGAAAGGGGTGAGAAAACTGCACCAGTGAGAGAGAGGCTGTTCCACAAGATTTACAAGTCTCCTTTATAAACAGGAGATTTCTGCAGAGAAGTTCAGCGTTCACAGCTGGCTGGAAAAACCCCTCAAACCCCTCAAACAGTTTCCTTTGACTCTCCCTTCTGCAACAGTTGGGACTCAGTCTGAAATTCAAATTAACTTTCATACCCGGCCTACAATTCCATTTTGTGCCCCAAAGCAAAATCTCCTGCATAATTGTGTGTATTTAGGTCACTTCTCCATTGTTTGCTTCTGCAAAGAAAATCGCTGATTTGCCAGTGGAGAAAATTCCTAATACAGTTTTCAAAAGCACTTCTGCAATTAGAGATTGTGCTCCTAAATGAGACTGGAACGTAGGCATGGATTTGCTTGGGTAATGTCTTGAGACTTTTTATGTCTGTTTTTGACAGCAGTGACTTCATTTAAACACAGACAGTATTTGACATTTATACAGGGCTGAGCTTGTTTGCCAAACTTTATTAAAAGAAGTATTTATCCTACTTTCATACTTTAATCAAATATTAGCCGTAAGTATACAATATGTGCAAATATTAATCTAACTAATTAACATTTAATCTAGAGAAATATAATCATCTTTTGCTGCTGTAAGGTGCTTTTCACTTTAATTTTTCCATACACTTAATGTTGAGTGAAGTTCTTTTGTTTCTAAATTTCTGCTGGGGTTGGTATCTCCTGCTTATGCCTGACTGTACAGCACCAGCCACATGTATGAGCAGATTCATATAAACATTTTAACTGCTCCAGGTATCAAATTAAAATATTCTGAGCTGACTGCAATGACAAAGAAAGCTCTCCTGGAGGCTCAGTTAATTGGCTGAGACCAAGGATCTACACAAAGCAAAGCTGTATCTCTTGGTCTTGCAATGAACTAAGCAGCATGACTCGAAATTTATATTTTTTTACATCTTAGAAACCCATGGCTTGTGGCTTCATAATTTTTTTTTGTGAATGTGCTCCAGAGCAGGCCCAGACATCGAGCAAAAGGCCCCACCAGGGCTGCACTTCAGGGCAATGACACCAAAGGTTGGGCGGTGGAAAGTCAAGAGCTGATGCTGCATGTACATTTCTAGGCATTAATTAAAAAATCAAATCAAATCACTGCCACCCCACCCCCTCCAGACGCGTGCTAGGGACAACAAAGCAAGGCAGATCTACCTCAGGATGCTGGGAGAGAGGGGAAAAAGAATCAGGTCAAAGCACACAATGTACAAATCCTTGCGGTGCCGCAGGGCACAGTATGCAACGACCTCAGACTGTTTTGAAAATCGATTACAGAAGGCCTTCAGCTGAATGGAGTCAATGACCCTCTCCCTGCACGGCAACAGAAAACAGCCACATCTTCCCTGAGCTCCTACAGACGAGGGGTCCCAGCCCAAGACCCTCGTGGTGGCCAGGAAAAGGGGACAATGATGGGAACAGCCCCTCCCAGCTACTCTTCCTCAGACCAGGAGATGAAAACATGGGCTTTCTTTGCAAAAAGAGTTTATTTCCGTGAGATCAAAATAGATGAACCCCAGTTTTCCTCTTCCCCTTCGGAAAAACATCACCAGCTGTGCTGGGGGTCAGGATGTAATAGACAAAGAACGTGTTTAATTCAGGAACTACAACTGCCTAGTGAAATACATGTCAAAAGAGACAGCTGGCCTGAAGGCTTGGACTGCCCTGTGCCTTTGTCTTAAGGTTTTCTCTGGCTACAAGCACAGGAGAACTGGGACTGGTGAAATGGGGTGAGTTTCAGCTGGTATGTCCAATTTCCATGTCTGCTTTTTTGCACTTACAGGATTTGTAACTCCTGTTCCAGCCCAGTTACAGCTGCTCTGCTCAGCCAGTGAAAGCTGTGACCAGCACACAGTGATGAGGTTTGGTGCCAGGGAGCAGAACAGTCAGACACAGGAGAGACCCAGAGTCATTCTCTGGGGAGAATAGAATAGTAGTAAAGAAGTGGCAACTCTTAGATTCTTTATGCTCCCAACAAACACAGAAAAATGAGTTTGGTTGAGTTGCTGGTGGGCAGATACTCTGCTTCTGGAAATTGTTTCCATCATCCTCATTAGAGTAGAACTGGTGCAGTTTTTGGTTGAGTGCCATGCATTGAGGCTGCTCTCTCCATCAGTGCTGCACCTCGAATCCTTGGGTCAGTTTTGGGCCCCTCAGGATAAGAAGGACATTGAGGGACTGGAGTTTGTCCAGGGAAGGGAACAGAGCTGGGAAAGGGTCTGGAACACAAATCTGATGAGGAGAAGCTGAGGGAGCTGAAGGGGCTCAGCCTGGAGAAGAGGAGGCTCAGGGGGGACCTTCTGGCTCTGCACAACTCCTGACAGGAGGGTGGAGCAGCCAGGTGGGGGTCGGCTCTGCTCCCAGGGAACCATGGACAGGACAAGGGGAAATGGCCTCAAGTTGTGCCAGGTGAGATTTAGATTGGGTTTTAGGGAAAAATTTCATGAGAAGGGTTATCAGGCACTGGAACAGGTTGCCATAGAAGTGAAGGAGTCACCAACACCAGGGGCGTTTAAAAGATGTGTGAATGTGGCACTTGGGGACATGGGTTAGTGGTGGCCTTGGCAGTGCTGGCTTAACAGCTGGACTTGACAATCTTAGAGATCTTTTCCAATATAAATGATTCTATGATCCAGTGAATTGAGAATCAGGTTGCAGAGCACTACTTCCACAGAACTCGTAAATTGGAGCACAGGAATTACATCACTCAAAACCACACACTCTTCAAACACTGAGAACATGATACAGCAGCACCAGTTCACCAGACAAGTATTTTCCAGGAAATCGTGTAAAAACTTTTGAAGTCAAGCAGTACTGAAATTAAAAAAAAAAAAAAATCAAAAAGGGTCAGAAGCAGCTCCATTAATCTTTTTTGCGTCAGCTAACACAGACTGTGCAACCGTGTCTTCTGTTGTTTCTCTTTCTTCTCTCAGAAAATCCCCCAGAGCAGCAGAAGCAGCAGAGGAAATGAGTTGTGAGTTCCGTGGCACACAAACATCTGAAGGGTTTTACTCCTGAGCACGCGAGGAGCTGCCTGGCCCCAGCTGGGAATGGATGCTCAGCACATGCTGCAGGGCTCTGCCAGCAGGGATCCACCCAGTGGGAATGGGCACAGCCTGCCCAGATGGGCTGGGAGGGGAGCTCACACCATGGTGAGAGTTACCTGCCTGCAGGAAACTCAGTTTGGCTTTTTAGCAGTGCCTCAAAGCCTGTGAGAGGATGCAGCCTGCAGAGAATAGGGGAGAAGCTTCTCACTCTCCACAGGTACCTGAGGGAGGGTGCAGCCAGGTGGGGCCATGCAGAATGTTAATATTCCTAGAACTATTTCTATTCCTAGAAAATGCAGAGAAGATACAAGAGGGGACACAGTTCCCAACACTGAGGGGATTTTCAGACTTTTACAGAATAGTCTGCCAGCTTCAGGCCAAAAAGAGATGGACAAGGGAAAAAAATCAAAGGGATCAGGTACACAGGAGAGGTGGCAGGAGGAATGTGCTTCACTGCATGTAGAGCAATAGGCAGCCACAGGACAAGACCCAGCTGATCCCTGGGTAAAGGGAATATAAAAATCAGGCTAAAGGCTACAGTCTATCTAGAAACCAGGTGATAAGGTGAGTACACCCCTTATCAAATGCTAACATGAAAGCTCTGTATTAGATATTTGACAATAAAAGCTGGGCTGTGGCCTGGGGCAGGTTTATTCTGGCACTGAACTCATGCCCATGCTGAGGTTTTTGGGTGCAGCCAAACTGAGACCCTCAGCCTAGTATCTGAAACAGGCCCATCAGGCTGGCACCTATCAATATTTCCATACAGAACAATAAAGTTTTCATGCTGAAATTCCCATGAGCTTTAAGAGTGTAGAAGCATTAAGTTAATACATTTCTGCAATTAAATATCTACATTATTTTAATTCATGCTGCACATTTAATTGATATTACTATCACCAAAAGCCTTCTAAATCAGCCTTCTGCTTTGGTTTTATTTTCTCCCTGAAACTGATTCCTGACATCTAACCAGTCTCCAGTTCTTTACTAGGAGTTAACAACAACCAGCTGGGGGTTGACTTCTCTTGCTTTCGTATTCCAGTTACATATAGTCTGCTAAGACAGCTGCAGGTGAGCATTAAAATCCCCCAAATAAAAAAAACACAGACTTTGTAACAACTGCAAATTCAAAGATCCAAAAACCACTCTGCAGTGCACCTTTCCAGATACTTACATGAGCTAAAACATTCTCAGGATTAAGACTGATTTAAGCTGACGGTGTCACTTCATATTCTTCAGGTAACAGACTCCTCCTGTAGCCCTGACAGGGATGATCACCAGAAGAATAAATTAACTCTTCTAAAATAATACTTCAAAAGGCTTCTGGCATTTTGGAAAAGGTAATTTGGATAAGAGGGAAATGCAGGGGAAAGAAAAACCCCACAGCTCAAAAGACTTGGAGGATAGACTTGTTCAAATAATCCTATTCCTCTTGACCCAGAGACTCCACAGGTTGTTTTAAAAACAGACCAGAAAATGTTCTATTTCCTTAGAAGCCTTCTTAAAAAATGTTCTATTGCATGCTTGTAATATACCCTGAATTGTTTTGCTACCTTCTTATGGTATGGGACAGGACTGAAATTTCAGAGGAAGGTGAGTGTTCTCACTGAGTTCCACTTGGTGTTCATGAGCCAGAACAAACTCTGGTGTTCTGTTCAGAGTTAAGAGGGAAGAGCCATGGTGCAGCCTCAGCAAGGTGATACCTGCTGAAGAGAACCAGCAGGACACTGGACAGTGTCACAAACACTTCTATTGCTAAGGAGCAGAGGTAAGGACAATAAAACACAGAGCTAATTGTATTTCCTTCATATCTGCTCTACTGTTCAAATAAACTCCCTGTTTCAAATGTCTGTTCAGCAAACCCTCAATTCCAGACAAGTCTAAGCTGTAGGTCACAAAGTTTTCAGTCCTGTTTAATAGGATTACAAAACCTGTAGTAAGCATTTTCCTCAAGTAGAGCATGTACCCCAGAAAAAACTTGCTAATTGGGAAAAAATAAATCTCTCCCACAGCTGTGGCTAAGTAGGACCTTTGAAAGGCTGCAGATAATTTTAAGCTCTCCCACTTCCTGTAAAAACACTGGAAAGTTTGCACTAAGATTGGTCTGTACAAATTCATCAATATAGGAATTCTTATTATATTGGTGAACTTCCAGCCCTGCAAGATCACAAATGAGAGCCAAGCACCACGTTCACCCAAGGCCCAGAGCCTCTCCTGGGTATGTGTATTTCCAGGGATAATTAGTTATTTCTATCACAGAATCATGAAGGTTGGAGAAGACCTCTGAGATCAAGTCAAACCTTTAGTAAATGTAAGATCATCTTTCTATTTTTTGCCAAATTCACCTCTGTTCCTTCAGAAGTTGTTAGAATAATCTCCTATATTCTTAAAAATTGCTGAAGACTAAAACTGAAATGAGTTAAATGACTTAACCAGGCTTCAGGGTTCTGCCTCTTTTAAATTAGCTCACATAAATGCAGCCTCATGAAATTCAGCCACGATGAACATCTGCAGTTGGCCTAATACTACTATCTAAAATCTTGGATAGCATTCAAATTTATTATTACATGTCAGGATTGAAAAAACCCATTTAAACAAACCAACAATACTATTCAGAGGTATATTATTCTTCGGCTTTGAGGAAAAATACATTAAAATGCATATTTTCAGTTAGATAGGATAAACCAGTCTTTTTATACACTTGGAGCTGGAAAACATAGGGATCTATTTTGTCTCCCCTGTCTGCTCCATTAGTGTGAACCAAGGCTAATAGTCAATCTTGTCATAGCAATTCCATTTTTTTAATCCACAGCAAATACTCTTTTCTTTTGCTAGACAATGCAGTGGTTCTGAGTTTTAATCCTTAAAGGGATGGGGCTGAATCTTTAAGTGCCTTTAATAGACAAGTTTGCTCCAGGTCTCAGGTGACAGCAGAATCCCCTCCTGCCCCCTCCCCAGGTTTAATTGATTTAATCCATGTCAAAATCCTTCCAGCTCTGTCTGTAAAGATTTCCACAGATGACAAATATGAGCTGGTTACATCCAGGCTCATTTTTCCTTCAAATCATAAAGGCTAAAACCATATTTATTTTAGCCTTTAGCATCCTTAAATTCTTAGAAATTATATTACAAAGGTCTAGCTTTTATTTTACAGTACTGAATCCAAATCAGGGGAAAAGATACAAATGTATTTGGCTCCTGTGTGATGTAGTATTCCAGAAGTTGGGCATCCTAATCCATCCCTAGTTCTCTTGAAAGCCCCAGACCAGGTGGCCTCTGGGGAATGCTAGGGCTGGAGCCAAGCACATGCAGCTTTATCTTGGAATTTCAACATGAAAGGAAAAAATGGGAAAAAGGAGGGAGTTTAATAATTGTAACTAAAAAGTGATCACGATAAGCCCTCAGTATTTCATTTTAATCTAACTCCTTTGAGCCAGAAAACTGAAGGAAGGCTGGAAAGTTTGTAAATCAGGGACAATAAAAGAGATGTGAGGACGGTTTGTGTAGCACTCAAATACACACACACGATGTAATTGCCTGTTTTATTTAGTGGAATCACTTTTGTAGATTAGAAATATTTCCAATTCCCGTTCACTCCAAGCCTCCACCATCGACAGGCGTAATGCAGTTTGTTCAACTGATTCCAAACCAAAAAAAGAAAAAAAAAAGAAAAAAAAAAAAAAAGAAAAAAAAAGTACAATCTCAAAAGTTAAGTTAGAAACTAAGTTCACACATTTTCTTTGGGACCAGGAATCTGTACATAGTACAAAATATACATTTATTGAACTTTCTGTAAACACACAGTTTGAATTGTGTAAAACTGTAAATAGTGGGTGAACTACGTGGAGAATAATTTATTATATATTGTTATACATTCTACTTAAGGAAAATAGTTATGCTCTTGTATATTACTCTGTTAAATTTATAAATTCCATAATGAAGCTGTGTAATCTGCAAACATGCTTTTCAAGCTTAAATCTCTCCATTCGTAACACACATTTATACAGGTCATCAATGAAAAAAGTTACACTTTCCACAAAATAGATATAAAGAGGTCATGAATTTTCTAAAAAGACAGGCACAGCATGTCACTACAAACGAGACTCTTATGGTACGGTGTGGAGTCAATTCTGTGAGAAGACAGGTGAAAACTCTCTAATTCAGCATGTTTGTATGTGGTCTTAGGAACAAGACAGATGCTAGAACCCAACATCTCTGCTTATAAAGATTTATCAAACAGCTGGTCCTGGAAGTCAAAGCTCACACTTTTCAGATATGCAGCACTCCCTGGCTGGGAGAACCTCAGCTTTTGTCTCCTATCAACTCTTGGTCACGAGTAATTGAGTTTCCCGAGCAGTGAAATACCTGGCACCATTTGCCAAGAACATTTGCATAATTCAGCACTTACTCCAAAAAGTGGATTCCTGGCACCAAAGAGTTAGATCTGGTTAATAAATACAATTTAACTCTTGGTGCCCAAGGTCCTCAGCAAGAACAGGCTGGGAAACCCCAACTCCCATGGGCTGCAGGGCATCAACCCATGGAACGTGGGGTAACAGCATCCCAGCATTGGAGACTCTGGTGTGCAATGCTCAGTTTCCAATTTAAGGGGCTGGAAATTCCAAATTGCAGCAGACTTCTCAGTCTGGCATCACTCAGCAGGAATAAAAAGTTCCCCTATAAACACTGTCAAAGATCCTTTCACAGAATGGTCCATAGAATGGTCTGGGTTGGAAGAGCCTTAAAGATAATCTAGTTCCAATCTTTCAGGAGTCCATCACTGGACATGGATATAATTCTATGTAAATTCAGGACATTTATTCCTACATTTTCAAGGTCTCATTGTCTTTCCATCCTGGATACGTCATTTTGGATTTCATTTGTTTGCAGCTAAAAGCACTGCATCAAAGATCAAACCTCTTAAACTGTGCTCTTCTGAGGTTTTAAAAGCAAAAAGATTTTTAGACATTTAAAGAATTAAGAAATTATCTCAGATTAACCAAACATTTTCCTTTAACATTACCACTGTCTTCCCTCTGGCTTTGAAAGCTTTTTCAAAACCTAAACTGAATAAAGATTACATTTGTTTTTCATTCCAAGAGAAGTGGGATAGATAAGGCTCCAACAACACGTGCAGAATTTGTATGTTGTGAGCAAAACCTCCATCAATATCAGCAGGATGTAAAGTTTAAGTTTGTGCCTGATTTTCCCAAGCCTATCTGACTCTAATTTTCCCCTGTAGTGTGAACAGAAATATTGTGATCCAGCCTGAAATCCCAACAGTGAAAACAAAATTGGGTACCCAGTATTTGCACTGCTCAGACTGGCTGGAATTCAGCAACAGCTGAACTGAAACTCTGGACCTTGCTCTACAGGCATCAACAGAATAAAAGTACTGAATGTCTGAGGACTTGCCAATCTGTTTTCTCATTATTCTTAAAGGTATTTCTCAAAATAAATAACAATGGCAGCTCTTTCAACTCCAGAGGCCTCCTCACAACACACATGGGGAGTCCGATCCACCTGGAAAAACCCCACATTCCCACCAAGCTCTTCAGAGCCAACACTTCAAGGAAGCAAAAAGGAATTTCAGTTTTGCCTCGATGTTACTGAGCAAGCTGAGAAGTGCTGATGTCGTGCTCCTGAAGGAAAATGGTACTGCCTGACACAGCACCCACCCCTCAGATA
>VYZP01079911.1:0-42769 GCA_013400635.1 Hypocryptadius cinnamomeus | reverse complement strand
ACATGATTAAGCATTGGGTATTTTGAGGAAGGAGCCTCAAACCACTGGTACAGGTAACTGTGAAGTGTGCTCTTTCCATCCCATCTGCCTGCCTGGCACACCCAGCAATGGTCCCTGATGGTGGCAGAAGCAGAGTCTGGCCACTAGCAGCTATTAGCAATCCCAGAGCACTTTTCCAAGGGAAGGGATCTCTGCTGAACTAAAAACTTGCTCTGTATGGGATTTCTTGGTGAGGTACTTGCAAGAAGCTTACCTCAGAGACAAGCAAATAGAGGAAAAATTATTCACAAGTACTTGCTTGAATACAAAGGAAACCAAGTTTTAATCTCTTTATAACGCTTTTGCATTAATTTTTGCTAAGCTTTAGAGTACTATGATTAGTAGAGAACAGTTTTATAAGTGAATTTTGAGTTTAAGTACCAAAATGTTCAATTAAAGTATGAACAGAATAGTATAAAACTCATAATTCATGATGTCTGGTGGAGTTACATAAGCTAGAAAGGAAACTAATACCATCTGCCATGTAATTGCTCAGCATCAGCAAATGACAGATTTTGCCCAGACCAGGAATATTTTTCATATGGACACACATAATCATTACAGAATGCTTTTAAAAAAATAAGTTTCTCAAACTCAGTATTATCTCCCTGCTAAGTTGATATAATTATTATATTGTAAAGGCATATAGATCCTGGATACATTCTTAGTTATGGAATGTAGTTGCTCAGTTCACAAAAGCATGGCTACCTTAATGAATTAATGGAAACTAATATCAGGTGATCAAGCTTCAAGAAAAGAAAACAGCAGAGAACAACAGATATAGGACAAAAGAAGTAATATCAAAGAAGATTTAGATAATCCATGAATAAATCAATTTCAGCCTTTTTATATAAAGTTTGGCCTGTTCGTTGTCGAGTTTAGTTGTTCAATCTTTACAATTCAAGCTTTTCTTCAATGTGTTTTTGTATCTATTTAATCAGAAAATATTTTTTATTTTGCCTATCTAGCTGAAGATGTGCCCTTAAATACTGAGGTTTGTACAGCAAGTGGAGCTGAAAACTGAACTGATCCCATCACAAGCAAATTATCAGCTCTCCAACTGTGGAAAGCAAAACTTCACTTAATCTGATGGCAAATAACATGCATTTCTCCAGCAATTCCTGCTTTGGCTAATCAGTCAGACTGATGGATGTTTAGCACTTACCTTAATGCAGATTTTTGCTTTAGCTAACATTTGTAGAAACAGAATCAATTACAAGCTGGAGATTACTGGGCTGATGGGCTTTCATGCTATTGCAGTTGACCGTGCAATTGGGTTTCTAAGTGACAGACACCACAGGACAGCCTCAGCTTGGCAAAATCCTCCTTTACTTTTCCACTTATCTAACATATTTTTCATTCAGCACTTTAATTTCCCACCCTTTGCCATTTTTTTTTTCCTGAGCCATCTGAGCAGAGCCTATGCTCACACGTGTGCTTTGCTCTTTCCTGATGAGGAAATGCCCGTACCTGGGTGCCCCCAGCACAGTGGGACAGCCCCACTGGCACAGCCCTGGGACAATTACAACGTTATCTTCTTGACCAGTCAATGTTCAAATGTGGAAGCACTGTGTGAGGGAAGGCTTTAAATGTGGGAGCAGCACAGAGGGCTCTTGGTCAACACAAAATAAAGCTCAGCAACCCTCTAGAGTAAATGAGAAACCTGCACAATTAATGCTTTTTGCCAGCATGATCCCAAGCAAAAGAGCATTCTTGCAGTTAAATATTTTTAAAGAGGCAAATGGCTCCTGTTTAAATGAGTTTGATTGCTCCTTTCACTGCACCCAATCTTTACTAAATATTATATATTTATTAGCAGTACTCACTTTCCTTTTTCACTTTCCTAGAAAAAGTTGTAGAATTAGGAGTCTTCAGTATCCAGAAACACTGGATACTGAAACACTGGTGCTCAAAATCAAACCTATAACCCTTGCTCCCCAGCAGATGTGGGGAAGGCCCAGCACTTCACAGACTCGAGTCCAGCAATAAATTTGTTTGGAAACAAATGTTTCCAAAAGGTCTCATCCATAGATTAGATGAGTGTATTCAGGGGAGCAACCCCATTAAAATTTTAGCAGGTAGACAGCATATGTAAGAGGGAGGGTTGTTTTTTTAAATTAACTGTCTCTAGCCTAGAGCTAGAGCCTCAAACATTTTTACAACACAGCAATACTCCAGTTCATATCTGTCAGCTGGAATACTTACAGCTTAGTAATTATTAAAATTGTCTGAACTGCAGAGCTACAAGCTGGATGGGGCAGTCTGCCATAAGGTACAGAAACAAGGCACTTGCATTTAATCAGGATCTATCAGCCAGAGTTTCTCTCTTCACCACCACCCCCCAAGTTACTTCACCATAAAAGAGAAGTGACATTACCACTTTTTACCACCCCTGATTAGGAAACTTCCAGAGTCTCTCTGCCCTACTCATAGTTTGCAGCCTTGTGGAAACTTGCAGCTCTTTACCAGATGGTTGGTTTTGGCTGAAGTCAACCAGAAGCATCAGAATTTGCTGAAAGGAGAGACAGACTGGAAAGTATCCTCACCTGGGCTTTAACTGCACAGAACTGCACTCAAAAGCCAACTTGTGGTCAACACAGCACTGACAAAGCCAATCCAGCACCAACAAGAGGTCATTCCCAATTATAGATGAGAACCTAAAAAGATGTGGGACGACTTGAGCACCGCCAACCCCAGGAGGAACACAGAGCAGATCCCAAGGGCATAGACAGGTGAATTTAAAAGATATGATGAGGCCTAGATCTCACCTACTACACTCATGGGGTATACTGAATACTTGCATAAAAACATTTTTTTAAGCATAAAAGATTTTGGGACCTATTCCTCCCACCTCCAGGAGAGTTGTCTAAATTCACTGGCACCTTCTGTTTTATTAACATCAGCAGCTCCTCTTGGAACAGACCTTCTACTGAAACGATGTGTGCAGCAGAGCTAAAAAAAAATACAACTGTTTTCCACTGCTTCCTTTCATGGCAGGTTTTCCTAGTGCCTCACCAGTTCCCTGGCACACACCTACTGCCAGGTCTGGGTCACAACCTGTCCCAGTGGTGGGAAGGACTCGTACACAGGAGCCATGCCACGCTGGGGACACCATTCTTCATGCAGAAGATTCTCTAAATGATATTTTCATTGAAAAATGTTTACCTTCTGTGTGTTCCTCCCCAGGAACAACACAGATGTGGCTTCAGGTTTTTTTAAGAGACACTTGGATAAGTGCAAACACATCTCTTTTGTAATCAGCCTGGGCTGACCCTGTTTAGCCTGAGGTCAACGACCAGTGGCATCTGACCTGCCGAAGTTAATGCAGCAGAACAATAGCAGAGGGTTGGCAAGGCCTTATCCTATTACCTTTTTGATACCAAATTAATTGTTTTTCTCCCTCTCAATGATTCTCTGACCTTTCAGCTATATGTGTTGCTGGCACAAAGTGATGGATTAAATTTAAGCAAGTACATTTCTTGACATTGTCTCACAGATTTAAAAGTTATTTAGGTCTTCCTTTCAGCACTAAGAGGTTTAAGAATGTGCTTATGATTGCAACCCCATTTGATAGTTAAAGAACACCGCAAATATTAATTAGCTTGGCAGTATCAGAGACAAGAAAACCAAAGAAAAGATCACAGCACTTATTACCAAAAAAAAATTCCACAAGTAATGAAGGGATACAGATGCCCTACAAACCATAGGCAGTCAATCCTAGATGTATGATATTACCTTAATTGGTAGTGCTTTATTAATTGGCAAATCCAAAATTCTTACTTGTAGAATTAATGCAATATTTTTCAAATGGAGAAACAATCCTTGATCCTTTGCTGGATGAGGAGAGTGTGCATGGAATAGCTATTGGTTCATCACAGCTTCGAGTCCAGTTTTTACTTCCTTGTTGTTGGACCATTTCACCACATAGAATAAACTGAGGTGACATGGTGGGCACCAGCACCATATCAAAAGAATTGAAAGAAATCTCTTCAGGATTTCCCCCACTGTGCATCATAAAAGCAAGGAATCCTGAAAACCTGATTTATTAATCTAACATTCAAGACATTCCAATTTGCCTGTAGGTGATTGTAAAGCACCAAGGCACTGAGCCCAGATGCACGTTCCTCGCTTGGCTCAGCTCTCTGTGGGCAGAGCCACCTTCCCTGCTCCTCACAACCACAGAGCACAAGTGTCACGTTCTGTCAGGCTGTAACACCCACAGGAGACAAAAATAGTTTTCCTTCAGACAATATTTTCCACCTGTGCTAGCTCATTCCAAGGTTGCAAGGGCCAAATCATCAGCCAGATACAACCTGGATCGGTTCCTCTGAACCCTAGAAACAAACACAAATTTGGGGCTAACTCATTTATAGGTTTCAGGTGTTTTAGAAGACAATGAAACCTGGTTCCCACCCTCCTTTAGCCTCCCCCCATCAAAAAAACAAACCACACAACCATGCCAGTGGAAAGTTTGGTTCACAGCTCCCTTGATCTTCTGCCCAGTTCAGCTATTCTCTAGCTCAAGTAGCACTACAGCTTTAAGCACATACTTAACTATTGCCAAGAACACTGCCAAAACTTGTTTACTGAAGATATTTCTTTCAAATAAACATGCTACACTATTTTATTTAATTGGTAGAATATAGAATCTCATAGGCATTTTCTTAAGGTAAAGAAAACATTTCTTCCTGGTTAGGTCACCAGGACCCTGAAGAATTGCATATTTAGTCACTGAGAAACATATTAATTAAGGTATTACACAAATTAATTTATCCTGATTTAAGCAGTATTGGATCACAAGAAAAGAAAAGGATCAACAGAAAGGAAATATTACATCAGTGGTACCACTGGGTAACTTCACTTATTCAACAGAGTTAAATATTCCCTTAATTCATATTCCAAACTTCAAATACAGATGATTAAGCATATACATTAGCAAGATGAAGAGCAGAGGATTTTACATGACAGCTCTGCCCAAAAATGACAATAAAACCTGCCTTAGGGAGAAATTGGGAGAGAGGTAGTAAAAGGCTAATCTTGTTATAATGGTTTATGGAAAAAAAAAAGTCCTAGCCTAAGCCGTCTTCAATTTTTCCAAAACATTCATACCTGCATTTAAATACTTCAGGAAGAACAGAAACATTCCCCTCTGTTTCCAGGATAACAATATGCTTCATTAATCAGAAGCTCACAGGAATATGTTCAGAAACTGCAGAATTGGACTAATTTGATTTTCAAGACTGATAACAGCAAGATGAATTTCACAAAGATAAGCGTGGATGTCTTCACATTTGGGTGCCTTTCTGGCTGTGGGATAATTCTGCAGACACACTTTTGGCTTCCAGTGACTGTAGCACAACAGGGACAAGACCCATGACATTATCCTGAGATATTATAACTGTAAATAATTTAGAGGGTGTGGAAAACAGATAAAGTTAAATCACTGCTAGAAGAAAACCATAAAAAAACAAATATTGTGACCTTTCTCAGGCCAAAGTTATTAGAGCAGCTGGATCAATAACAGACAAGTCGGAATACTTATTTCAACTGCATTTTTCATTTTGGAGAGTGATAACACCAAGAGCTGCCCAAAAAGGCCAGTCTCAAATACTTATCTAGTGCAATTTTCTATATTGCTGAATTAGAATAGTAGGGCTTTGTTTTAGAAATATAATGGGGAAGCAACACAGGTAAGAAAGAAAAAGAAACATCAGAAACTTCAAACTAGAGGAGGCAACAGCAGTCTACTTTTGGGATGGGTGGGTGGTGGCTGTTCAGAGCATTTCTGAAATAAAAAAGCAAAGACTGCACTCAAATGGAGAGAAACTGCATGTCTGTGGTGCACAGATTAAAAATATTTACCTTATGACTTAGAAAACATCCTTTATGAATTCCACTTGTTTCTCATTTTTAAATAACAGAGAGAACAGGAAACTTGCTGGTAAAATCACAGTAAAAAAAATTGATATCACCACACTCCTAAATACATTATTTCCTAGACCCTAAGGAATTTAATAAATGTAACAGCTGACAGCTGTACATATCACGAGTTTAAAGTGACGGCCATGTACTATAAGACATATTTCTCTTCAGGGTTTTGGTTCTTATCCATCAGACTTCTGAGCAACTTCTATTTCATATTCCAGTAGAGCAAGACTTTATATTGTGGTCCACTGCTCAGCCATGGATTAGCCCAGAGGGGCAGCTGAAGCAACCACAAACTTATGCAGAAAAGATCACAAAATTCATCTTTTTCTACAGCAACACAATGCAAGTTTTTGTCAGCCAGTAAAGCCACTGTGGGTAACATTACTACCCTCTTTCAAAGAGTGAGACTAAGGGGGAAAAGACACAGTTCCAGAGGAGAGGAAAAGCTCATGTTGGTTACACGTTCACCTTGAGCATGGCATGGACTGGAGCAGAGGAGCTCTGAGAGACCAGTCTGGATGCACCTGGCTGGAATGAACACAAGCACTGCCTGAGCAGTTCCTTTGGCAAAGGGAGTAAACTTTGCAGAGAGATTATTATTCTGGTATAAAACAACTAGCAGAGGGAATACTTGCTAATACCAAGAACCATAATTCCTTTAGTAGATGCTCTTCTCTCAGATCAGTATCAGCTATTATTGCTAAAAAAAGCCTGAGCAGGAGAACTTTTCCAGGCTGCCCCTGGCCTGTGGATGATGTGAGGCACAGCACTGCACTCCTCAGCATCTCCAACCAGAACAAGGGTGAAGCCTTGTCTCCTCCTTGTATCCAGTGTATCTCTAGAGCATCTCAGAAATGGATGGGAGAAGTTTTATTAAGCTGCACAAAAATTCAGTGAAATTATTCCCTTTTCCAGTTCAATTTTCAAACAGCCATATCTGGTTGGTTCTGTTCATTCATCACTTTTCCAGCACAATAAATTCCCCACAAAATTATTATGGAGGTTTTGGTCAAACAGGCAACTTCATCGACATCATTCACGTGGTCAAGTGCTGCCATCAGCTTGAGAAAACACCAGACCTCAGGGAAAGCCTGCACAGATGGACATCACCAGGCACCACCCCAAAATTCCTCCTTCAGCTCACCCAGCCCCTCTCCCGGCCAACTTGCCCAGTGCCATTTTATTAAGACTGCAGCTCATTGAGCATTCAACAGCACAGCTCCTCACATGCCTCAAAATAAACCAGCACATCAGTGCTACCCTTCCTCCCTTGCCCTCAGCTTTCAATTAAATTTAGAATTGACTTTGAAAGTAAAACCTGAATGTATGTGGTTCAAAATGACCTTGTTACACCTTTCCTTACCTTTCTGAGGAGGGCTCTTGTACTCCAGCTCAGGTTTTAAAACCTAGAAACAGGAATTTTCTCTAAGCTTCTGCAGCAAGCTACAAGTCTCAAGCTGTTTAAAGTCTTTAAAGGTACATCCAAAGCTAAAGTGTGCTCTGCAGAGAGAGATCTGGGAGCCCAGGTCCAGGAGCTTTCAGCAAGATATTTAAAAGCTTCCTGTGAGTCAAATGTTTTTTATAAGACACAGCAAGTGTTGAGTTCCCACCAGACCCAGACAGAGTGACTGCAAGCAAGCAGTTGTTATGAATAGTCTCAATAACAATCACAGCTGGGATCTATTGCATTAGTTTAGGGTCTTCACTGCAGAAAAGGTTCCTATTTTCAGCCTTAATTGATGCACTCAGGTGATGACTGTTGTCAGGCCCAAACATTCAACACTGTAAGAATAAAATCCTACCCCTTGTGCTCAAGATGTAATGACACAGAGTTGGAGGTTCTAACTGGGCCATGGCCATCACTGACCAGTGAATTGCACTACTCCTAATTTGTTTTGTGTATGGGCAGCCCCAGTGCTATGACAGACACAGCAGGAGTGGCTCCAGCTGGGATAATGCCAGAGGTTTTGTCCAGGGCTAGCTAATGTTGCACCTTGAGAGCTGCCACCACCTGAGGCAAAGGGTAGCCCCAAATGGTGCTGTTCAACACCTCATATTTGTGAAAAACAAATTAAGAAATGGCCAAAGCATGGGCACCTGTTTCAACACCCACCTCACCCCACCTGGGAGTGACCTCAAATGCAGTGGGCTGAAAAAGTGGTCAAGACTGCAGATGCTGATTGGTGTAGATAATGGCATTAAACAGATACTGAGGAGCTGAGACTCCCCATCAAATTCTTCTGCTACAGGACATCACTGTATAAAGTTAAAAATGGAAGACAAGGCTTGATAAAAGGAGGGCAAGGCAAATGGCTCTGCCTGACATCATCCACTCTTGTGTTTATCTGAGGTAGCTGGATTGCTCAAACTTCAGGAGAGCTGCACTGAACTGACAGAGTTTAAACCAACACTGCGGATATGAAAGAGTTTTATATTAACAGCACCATGGCAAATTTCCTCAGCTGGAGACTGCTAACACAGGATTTGTTGGGTTTCTGCACCTGCAGAGAAAGACATACAGGTGATGTAGTTGCTGGTCATGGCCAGAAATGATCTCCTGATAGCACAGATGTGCTCACTTCTAAGACTTTGCTTATAGAAGAAAAGTGGTGGGGTTCATTTTTTTCAATGGCATCAAGTGCTTGTGTAAACTCCTGATTTAAAAAATTCAAGATCCATTTGGGCCACATGGAATGCACCTCACCCAGTCTGTGAGGATTTCAGGCTATATTTTTTTTCCCTCACTACCATCAGTCTAAAATGTTAAACTTGTAGAGCACAGCATAATAAAGCAGCTTGAGCCCGAGAGCTCTGCCAAGCATAACATCAAATCTTTCAGAGAGTGAGGTTAGATAAAGCACCAGATACACAGCAAATTCTTGATTGAAATAAAACACCAAACATTTCTCCTTGGCTGGCAACAGGTGAATTCACAGAATGGGTTTCCTTATTCACAAGAGTTTCTTTTATAGCAAATTCAAGGGTTTCCCTGCTTCCCAGGAAAATTCCGTCTTGCAATATGTTTAAAATGTTATCAGCTTGGAAAAAAATAACACTGCTTTAAACTGATGGGAAAGGAGCCCATTGGCTCTAAAGTTACCATCCCCGAGTCGGGCACTCGGTGCTGTTTGGGGCCTTTGTTCTGGCTCAATCAGCCGTCGAAAATCAGCGCTCCCGTCACTGCCCGTGCTGGGCGGGATGACCAGGAGGCTTTCCTGCAGCCAGGATTGGGCGCTAATTACCTGTTCAACCCCCTTGTAAATACCTGTCAGAGGAGGGAGAGCTCAGCTCCCGTCTGAGAGGGCACTGGGGCAGCAGGACCTCGCTGGGGCTTCCCCTGTGCCCCCCACGGCAAAGACATCACCACAAATAACATCCACAGCTCGCCAGCTCGCTCGCTCCTTCCTTCCTTCCTTCCTTCCTTCCTTCCTTCCTTCCTTCCTTCTTTCCAGCACCTAACATGCAAAATTGTGTTTTACAGATCCTAAAGCTGAAGGTGGGGGGCCCACCAGCAAATCCCTGCCCGTATTAGTGCCTTTGCAAAGCATAAAAGGCTTACAGCTTGCTTTTACCAAGGACTCGCATTCACCATGGTTGTTAAAATCCCGAAGTCCTAAACCTGAATAGGATGGGGAAGGTGACTGGAGCTCCCTGGGCCTGCAGTCACTGAAAGGGAAATTTATCTTCCAAACAAATATCCAAGAAATAAATGTGATGCTCCAGAGGCCTTCATTCTTCTGTCTTGCACCCTCAAAAAAAAAAAAAAATACAGAGATCCTTTGAAAAAAAAAGATAAATGAAAAAAGTTTTCTGTTAACCACTGGAAGTTTTTCCTGTTGCAGCAGGGAACGCCATGGGGGATCGAGAGCCTCTGCCCATGAGCAACAAACACACAGGGTGCCTTGGCTGGGCTGTGCTCCTCACCCCGACATCAAAATAAGCCTTTCATGGACTGTTTCCTGGGGAAAGGGTTTATTTTTCCATCCAAACGGGAATGGTGGGAGGCTCAGCCGCAGCCCCCCCGGCCGGGAGCGCAGGTGGGTTCGGGCTGTACGCGGCACTGTGGGACCAGAGACCGCTGCTGGCAGCAGCGAGGGGCAAAGGAAGGAAAAGGGGAGGCGGGGGTGGGGGGAAAGCTTAAAATTTTGCAGGAGCAAACAATCCTCCCGCGGGCAGCGGTAAATAAAATAACAGCAGCGGGGTGATTTGCAACCATGTAACGGGCTTTTGTCCGGGCCCATTTCTCGCCGCCGGGAGGGTTTCTGTGTTCCCTCTCCGCAGGGTCCCGATGTTCCCCCTCCGGCTACAAAGGCCGGGGGCTGCGGCCCCTCCCCGGCGCTGCCCCCGCTCTGCCCGGCTGCGCTCCCCCTCCTCCCGCAGCCTGGGGGGCTCCGGGGCGTGGGGCTCTGCGATTTCGGGGTCTGAAGTGCTGGTGTAGGATTTGCCACCTTTCAAAACAGCTTTTACTCATCTTTTTAACTCCTTTTTTTTTTTCCTCCCCAGTTTACATGAAGCCCGTTGGGCATTTTGTTCCCTGTTGGAAAGTTAGAAGTATTTATAAGTCTAATTAGAGGCATTTATAAGAGTGATTAGTGTGAAGCATCAGCTGCTGGCGGCATTCTGTGTGTCTGTGTGTGTGTGTTCACACATGGATGCAACGCTGCAGTTTACAATTTGTTTCTGTGCCTGAAAGCTGTGAAATGCCCTTAATTCCCCCGGCACCGATGGCAACAGTGGGCATTGGTTGGCTCTGTCCAGTGGCTCAGCACCACACAGGATCACATCTCTGGGGAGGGGCTGCGTCTCCCTATCTTTGTCCACTGATGTAGGAGCAAGTGGCTCAGGAAAAAAAAACATGAATCTGTTGAAAGCTGCTGTTAGACCCGTAGGACAGAGACCAACATGGCCCCACTCCTGCCTGTCCAAGGAATTCCTTGCAATCACTCACCTCACAAGTGCAACGTTGTCATTCCCTCTTTTTCCTTTGCTGCTGGGCATTACCTCTGCATCCTCACCCTCCCTGGTCCTGGGTTTGCAGCACAGATGCAGATGTCTCTTGGGGAGAGGCTCCCACACAATCTGCTTTGGGGAGCAAAACCATCAGGAAGTGAGCTCCAACCCCAGCGGGGGCCGTGGGCCTGCCCCAGCGTGAGGGGAGCTGCAGACCAGCCAGGCCACAGAGCACCCCAGTGCTGAGCCCCGGGGCCACCGGGCATGACCCTGCCAGAGGGCACGGGGATTTTCCTCTGGGCACCGGGCATGACCCTGCCAGGGGGCACGGGGATTCTCCTCTGGGCACCGGGCATGACCCTGCCAGAGGGCACGGGGATTCTCCTCTGGGGCCACCGGGCATGACCCTGCCAGGGGGCACGGGGATTCTCCTCCGGGCCACCGGGCATGACCCTGCCAGGGGGCACGGGGATTCTCCTCCGGGCACCGGGCGTGTCCCTGCCAGGGGGCACGGGGATTCTCCTCCGGGGGCACCAGGCGTGTCCCTGCCAGGGGGCACGGGGATTCTCCTCCGGGCACCGGGCATGGCGCAGGCGGGGATGGGGATGGTTGGTGGAAGGAGGGTGCCTGGTGCAGCAGAGGGTGCTTCCAAAAGATCCATGCTGCGAACCTCGGTGCTTCCAGCCTGGAGGCACTGCCCTGAGCCTGGGGCAGCCCCACAGGTCGCTCTGGATGCAGTGAGCACCCCCCAAACTCCTCAGGCCGCTGAGAGCACCCCAGGAACCACAGCCCAACCACCAGCCCCGGTGCTGGGCTTCGGTGCTGCCACAAACCCAACTGTCTGAGAAGCTTTTGAGCCAGGTTTAAGCCCTGAGGTCCTGCTCAGGCACAGGACAGAGCACTGTCCCTCTCCTAAGGCTGCTGGGACAAGTGTCAGTGTCCCTGTGTCTCCCCTGGCCCGGTGGCAGCCCCGCAGGTGCCGTGCCAGCGCTGCTGCCTGCAGAAACACCTCCAGTTAGAGCTGGCTAAAACGTCTTGAGGCAGCTCCCACGAGTTCAGGCCCTCCTCGACCGGGGATTTCTCTTTTCTAGTCATCATGTAAACAGAATTAAAAGGTCAGTGCTGCCCCCACACGCTTACAAAAGCTTTTGGTTGGAATGGCTTGAGAAAGATAGGGAGATATGTAGGGAGCACTTTAATAATGTATTTGTTTTGCATACCTGTGGTCTGTTTCCCTGTCACAAAACAAACAAACAAATAAAAACTCTTCTTTGATTTCAGCTTTCAGAAACTTACGTGAAAAATATTTTCAGATTTATCCACATCAATTTCAGAGCTATGTTTAGAGCATTTTCTACAAAAACGGTCTGTAGTACAGATTCACTGGCACATAAGGATGGTTTAACCTGACTTTTTAGTATTTCTTTTTGGGGCGATGTTAATAAACTGATGGTCCCTAAAATCACCTACAGAACAATCCTTTTTTTTTTCACTTAGTCTCCCTGTGTCTAGTCCATGCTTCCCTCATAATCCACGTAGTGATTATCCTGAGGGCAGACAGAAATTGCTTTTTCATTTTTCCTATGTCCATGTCTGTACAGCTACAGAAAGTCCCATACAAACTGAAGGTGAAACACAAAAGAGAGGAGTTACAATGAACTCACTTTACTCCAAGTAGTAGCAAGTGGCCATGTGAAGGGATGTACAAAAAAAACCAAGCTATTTTTCTGTCTCTGGTCTTTTCAGTAACAGGGAGGTTAAGGTATCCCTCCTGGCAGGGGGTGAGACTCAAATGTCACGCTGAAGAATTACGTTGTGTGTGTCCCTTTAAAAACTTTGAATAGAAACTAGTTTAAATTTGAATCTAAAAAGATTAAGTGAGCTGGGTTCAACCTGGAACTGGCTAAAATGTTTCATGCTGCATGTTCATGAGGGAAAAAAAAAAAAAGCCACTTTTTAAAAAATCTAAACATTGCTTTTGAAAATTTTCAGTGGCAAAACATTAAAACACTGCTTTATTTTATGACAACAGACAGTTTCTTTCACTTCAGAGTTACAGCAAGAGCCAGACCCTGAAACAGGGTGGAGTTTCAGCTTGGAAATCCCCTGGATTTCTGGCTCAATTTGTCCTTGTGCACAAAAACCATGCACCACAGCCAATAAATTTGTTCCAAACAAGTGATGTGTACCCAAGCCCACCCTAGGCGAGTGGGCAGGAAGGATCAGGCAGGATGTGGGCTGCTGCAGAGCAGCACTGCCCACCCAATCTCCATGGCAATGAGGGGTCTCACCAGCTGGGTCAGCCCCAGCAGCCCTGGAGGTGTCCTGGGGTCTCCATGGGCCTGCAGCAGGTGGCAGCCCCAGCCAGGTCCCTGCTGCGCTGGCAGAAAGCCATTCCTTGTTCTGTGGGACACAGGGACCCACAGGAAGGTGCTGGGGGGGACGAGGGGACAGGGAGTTGCACATCCAGTTCTGTGTAGATGTTTTTCTGCAGTCCACACAGGAAAGTTTGTCACAATAAATTTAGTTCAGTTTTTGTTTTAGTCTTTGGGAGAAACTCATTTGAGTTTCTCATTTGAGTTCACCTACTAAACAAATCTTTCTTCTTGTCCAGGCTTCTTTCAGCTTTAACTGTCCTGAATATGAAATCTCCCAACTTGGAATACAGGTACTTCAGGGCTTCAACAGAAAAAAAAAAAAAAAAACCAAATAACTGAATTCAGACAGTACTGAGACCAGAGGTGGGGTTATAGGACAGATTGACTTGGATGGAGTAACAATAAAACTTATGATCCTGCTTTCCTAATTAGCCTGGCTACATGGGTACCAAAATCAGAGCTGGAAATATGCAAATGTCATGAAACCACACAAAAAATAATACAAAAGTATTTTAATGTTGTCTGACTAGAAATTCCATTTTCAGAAATATAACAAATACAAATGGCATTATTACTCTGTAAACATCTCTCAGACCCTTTGAAACCACCATGCAGATTTTTAAATACATTTTCACAAAGAAAACAGTGTAGAAAAAGAACAAAGAATTACAACACATTTGAGAGAAGCCCTGAAATTAATTTCAAAAGGACATGACTTTAGCATAAGAATACATTTGGAGGAAGAGCATTTTTTGTTTGTTTAGCAATCCTCCATTTTTTCCAGCAGGAAAGCTGGATGGGCACACTGTGTACCGTCCCTCGTTATTTTCAGTTAGGTAATAGACATGAAGTTACTTTGGCTTTGTTATAAACAGCCAGTGGTAGTTCTGAGAAAGGTATATTAAATGCCAGAAGGAAAATGAGCAGGAAGATGTAAGATGGAGCCTGATCCTGCTAACCCCTGCTCCTCCAAACAATCCTCTTTCTTTTCTACTTACTGTGCAGTCTAAGAACTTCAGGATTAAGTCAGGTCTTAGAACCATAATTCCATTTATTTGTAGAGGCAAACATGCCTTTCGCTTAACATAAATGTTTTTATTTAAAAGGAGGTTGTCAGTTTGAAAGCGTTTTAAATTCACGTTTAGGAGAGGCTTTGTGCAGTTTCACACGGCCCGGGGGATGGGCTGGATCTCGGCAATTCCAGCACCCGGAGCTGCCCTCTCCAGCCGCAGTCACCCCCTGGCAGAGCTGGGTGAGGGAACGCGCCCTGTGTGGATGCACAGCCCAGGACGGGTTAAGCCCTGCAGAGCCCTCGGGGTGCCCAGCTCCCGCAGAGCCCCGGGAACAGCGGTGCTCCCATCCCGGGCCCCCGGCCGGCCCCACGCAGCCCCTTCGCCGCCAGAACCGCTGCCCCAAGTCAGCCGTGGGGAAAGAGCTCCTGCAATTCCAGCGTCACATCCCTGCCGTGAGCCTGCTGGGGTGCTAGGATGGGGACCAGCAGCTCTGGGAATAAACATCAGACCCCACACAGAAACAGAGGGACAGGAACTGAAAGTTACGTTGTGACCCATCACTGAAACTCCTCCTGAGAGCCAGTGTGCCAGCAGTGGTACCAGGACACACAGGGGTGTGCACACAGATGCTCACAATTTGTTGTTTCATTTTATAGCTTTTTTCCTCTTGAATTATCTCCTGTAAATAAAGAAAACAGAATGTGGTTTAATTCTCACAACATTTTTCAAACAGTAATACACAAGTTACCAGCAAAAAAACCCCCAAAATATTGTAGCAACCTGCAACGCCTTTCTCACATGTATTGGCAAACAGCTAATTTTGGTTTGTTGCCCACAAACCTCAGGCCTGAGTTTGGTTGCATTTTTAAAGCCTGCATCAGAAGCTTAACTAGAAACAGTCAAATCATCCTCTTCAAGGCATTCTTAGTTAAATAGCATCATATGTAGTCCCCACAAAGGACTAAAAATATTCAGCTGTGGTTAGGTTTTTTTTGTTTATACATTTTATCCAGCTCAGGAGTGCTGCAAAATAAGTCAGCAGCTGTCATTCTTTTTTTCAAATAATATACTTTCTAAAAGGAGAGTTTTTATAATAGCTTGGATTCAGCTAATGGATGAATATCATAGATTTGTACATTATTTTTCAAAGGAGACTGGGCTGAGCCATTAAATAACCAAAAATAAGTCATTTTTACCCCCAAACTCTTAGACTTTTTCTCTTAAAAGAGCAGTAGGGCATATTTTTTCTCAGTTCAATATGAATCCACTCATTACCCCAATTTCAGCTGGCTAGGTATGAAAATCTCAGGACTTACTCAGGTTTTTTCAATGTCTCAAGTGTAAGAAGAGAGTCATGTTACTCATGTTTACCTCTGCCAAACAGCAGCTGGAATATAGCCCCTCCAGGCAGAGCACTGTGAGCGTATTAAAGTACTAAATGATTCCGAGGAAATTCATAAAATGTCCTTTTCTAATGATTCAAGGTATTTTTGTGGAGGCAGAGTATTTACTATTTTTAGCTTTTCCCAGTGTCTAGCTTGTCTAATTGCTCCTTGTGCAAGTGCTCTGGCCCGGGGCTATTTTTCAGCTCTAATTGCAAAAGAAAGGATTACATGGCTTTGCTTGTGCTGGAGATGGGGCTCAAACCCTCCAAAAAAAAAAACAAAACCTCCACCCCGCAATTTCATAGCTACCCAGAACATTCACTCAATTTGCTAGTCTCATCTATAACTTCAAACCTGCTGACAACAGGACCACAGGTAGGTACCTGCTGTGTGCTGTTAGGGAGCAGAGCAGTCTGACCAGTGCTGGAGTTTTCCAACTGATGGTTCTGTCATCTACTTACACAGTGCAGCAATTACCAGAGGTGTTACCTTTGCAATTTTCTTTGAAAAGTCATGGAGAGATTCCCATAAAATGCTCGTTGTTGCAATTCTAGTTGAAAATCCTGGAAACAGCAGAGAGAAGTCAGGCTCTATGCTGGGAATGGCCAGTGAGCAACCAATTTTGGTTATAAAGCTATCAACTTACCTATCTAAACCTGGGGAAGGAAAACTAAAATGTCAAGTTATTTTGACTTTGTTCAAAATGCCAAAATGAGAACTACCTAAGCTGTACTACCTGAGCTTTCAGAAGATTTGAAAAAACTATTTTGTGCCCAGGTTTACTTAACAGTGTTTTGTGGATGCTTTTCAGAGTGGTTTCATCTCAGCCCACTGGGTAGCTTTACCAAGCAGCAGTCTGGCAGAAGCCCCTCTCGTTTCAGAGCTTAAAACTCACAGCACAGCTCCTCCCAGAGAGGAGGGAGATGGATCTTCTCCAGGAAAGTGGAAAACTTCAAATCTGGGATTTTGCTTTGTCTACATAAAGAGTGCTTGCATTTTGGCCCAAGCCTGAATTTGCCATTAAAATAGCCCTTGTCTATAGAAATGTTAGGAGACAGCCCAGGCACCATCACAGCCTGGTACATCCCTGGAAAAAGCAGTCACTGTCATCTCCTGTGAGGGTACAGCACTCCTCCAGAGCAGCAGCTATCTGAAAATAATTTCATTTTCCTGTGATAATACAAACATCAGCACAAAGGCCTGGTCTATGAGAGCAGTTGTGCAACACTCAATAATTTCACATCCTGGTCTGAAATGTTCCACAGGCAGTTGGAAGGTCCAAGGCTGAGATCCAAAAGCACCGATGTATTCACAGCTATGCAAATATTAGGAACTAGTGATGTCTCAACACATGCAACATCTTACATTATATTTAGCAGACTCTACTTAAATTCACCTGCCTAAAGCTATAAAGATTTACCAGAACTTGTGCAAAAAACTAGAACAGATTAAGCTGAATAATTTTTCAGCTATTACTCATTTGAGGTTGGTTTGAAGATTTTACCTCTTAGGAGATAGAGGTTCCTAAATATTCCAGCGGGTTCTAAGTTAGTAACACATCTGACTCTCTGTCCTCATGCATGCCCTGATAGCCCTGGGTTTGCTCCCTGCCTTCTGCTTGCTCTGCAGCCCATGTGATGCTTTGTTTACCCACTGCACAAGCAGATCCATGCACCAGCCATTCCCAGCAAAATGATTGGGAGTCCGTGGCTTTCTTATGCCTGAGTCTGCAAACACTGGGCACTGATGTGTTCCCCTCCTTCCCACTCAGCTCCCCTCTGTGTTTTGGGTTCAAAGTGAATCTATGCCAGACTCAGGGACCTGGAGAGAGCAGGACTTGGGAAACTCCAGGAGAGACACTGAGGGCACGAGCGTATTATCAGAAAGAATTTGAGTGTTCCCAGCAGCCCAGCAGCAAATTAGAAAGTTTTGGCTCCCAAGAATGAGTTGTGTTGTTTGTTCCTGCACACTGCAGCTGCTCGTCCCTCTCCCTCCCCACCCCCCTCCTTTGGGTGGTTTATTACACACAAGCTACTAATGAATGGGAGCCGCTGTTTTACAGTACACCACACTTACAGGACTTATCTCTAGGCCTACCACAGATTTGACTGATCAACAGCAGGGCACCACCATCATAATTCTTCCTAGAAACAGGAGGATAAAAAGGGGTTTGTTGGAGGTTGGCTGTGTCTGCAGAGAATCCTGCCTGCAGGGCCTGCTGATGCCATCACTCGCTGCTATGGTCTTTGGCCTAATAAGGTACAGAAACAAAGATTGTTCACTTGTTCAAGAATACTAAAGTACCCAAGTGACGGAAAGTGGAGGCAGCAGGGCACACATCCAAGTGGGATTAAGGCCACAAGTGCAACGTTACAGGGCTGACTGGGTGGCAGAGGGAATATCTGCCTCTGATGGAAAAAAAAAAATCCAGTTCAAACATAATTTATAACATGTCACTCACAGTCAGAGGTGGCTGTCATTAAGAGTTAAATGCTGCATTGTGTTCAACTTATTCTGATAAGAATTCTCTAAGCTGCTTATATGTTATCATAACTCATGAATAAGTGGAGCGTGGGCAGGGGAGGCGGGAGAGGCTCTCTGGGGCAGGATGGGACCCAGACTGGGAGGCAGAAACACTGGAGCAGAGCTGGGCTGCTGGGTCCTCAGTGTGGTGTACCCTCACTCTGCACATCCCAAGGACTCCACAGCGAGTCTTAGAGTCTGCCAAGTCCATGGGACTTGTCAGGGTCCAGGCTCTACTTGGACACATCCACCTTCGTTGCTTTCATGCATTTCTCCAGTTAGGGAGCCAGGCAGTAACACCAAGAGGATCTAAAATGGTGCATTCAGCCTCTGTTCAGCTGGTCTACATAGCAAGGCTCTATGAAGGTTTAAGAGCTGGAGGTAAAGGAGAAAAAAATGGGCGAAGTTGTAGCCACGTAAAAAGCCCCTGAGTTAATACTGCTTACTGGAAATGGAACTGGAAACCCAACAGAAGAGCAGCAAAACAGCTTCTTTAGGGACAATATTAAATTCCTCTGACTGACTTGGCAGTTTGGAAGCAGCAGGATTGTTTTCTCTAGCTTAAGGAAACCAAGCAACAGACCCCACTGAAGTTGAAGCAGCTAGATCAGGCCCAATCCCACTAAACTTTCCAGCCTAATCAGGGAAATTTTTCCCTGCAACTTTTTCCCTACTTAATTTTGGTGTAGAGGGAAAAGAGTTAGAATCATAGGAGCCCACTCATTTTCACAGAATTAATCATAGGAGCTGTTCATTTGCACAGCTCATTTAGTGCGAATAGCCGCTGCAATTCCCAGTTAGAAGCATTTCTCTGGTGCAGCTCATTCAGAAAGCAGCAGTTTGTTTACTCACTGGCTTGGGCTACCTGGATCACATTACACCTGCTGGGGCTGCTGGTAATGTGGGAGGTTGATTTTAAACTGGCACTGTTGCTTTTATAAAGCCTTTAATGTCATAGGCTCTGGCTGTGTTCAAGATCTCCCCCATCAAGCCAAGGCTTAAGGGACTTTGGGCTGAGACATCCCAGTCCTCTACTCCCATGTCACTCAAGTCAACAATCACAACTTTGCTGCGGTAGGTGTGGGACAAATATTTCAGTTTCTGACCTGTGCCTGGGCTGACTAAAGGCCCAGGGTCTCTGATTTGCCCACACCACAGAAACACTGCAGCAAGTACCTGGTTTTCTGAGTACTGAGATGAATACAAATATCTGACCTGCTGCCTCAGCTCTGCCTTCACCTGTGTTGGAAAGCCAGAAGGCTGATCACAGTGAGCTGCTGGTATCCAGAGGTGGCTGCAGGACACTGCAGGTCCAGGGGTGCATGGTGTGTGTGCACGCACAACAACGCTGCAGTGCATTCATGTTTCTGACCTCTACAGCTCTGAGGAGCTGATAACCAGAGCCCTGTGTCCCTGCAGAGAGCAGACAGTTCCCTGCAGCCACCTCTCTCCAAGGGGGAACAGAAGATGACTCAGGAATCCCTTCCACCCATTCCTCCCCCCAGGCACGGCAGCATCTGGAGCTCACCCACGCATGGGAGGTGAACCCACGGAAACGTTTTTGTGGGTGGGTGTCCCCAGGGGGGATGTGCTTGTCTGTTGTGCAGCTTTAGGAGTGTGCAAGTCCAAATCTATTTGTCTGGATGCAAGCTACAGTAAACAATCAGTAGAACTTGTCAAAAGAAAAGTTAAAATAGATGTAACTGATGTGTGAAGGCGTATTTTACCCAGCTCTAAATCCTGTTGGCTGTGTGAGTAGAGGCAGGTAGTAGATTAACTATGCAGCTCTGAGACCATTAAGGCTTGCAGAGGAACAATTAGTCCAGAATTTGCATTTTATGAAATTGAACCTTTTATAAAACTTACAGCACAGCTAATGACAGAGGTTTCTTCAAACATTTCCCTCTGATCTTTGTCACGTGGGGTTTGTAACATCTTGCCAGAATATGAGAATCTAAAAATGTAAAAGGCAATTTTTCAGCAAAAATTCAACCCACTGGTTTATCTTTACCATCTGTGTGAAGTGTAAACTGAGAGAATAAATAACTAAATACTGAAAAATACATTTGTTTTAAATAAATGTGAACAAAGGGTTTGACACATTTGCAGTATGTAATGCTGTTTTTAAAACATGATTTCAACCACCTGACACATTCAGTTAAATACAGAAAACTCTCTAGGTTGTATTTGCATTCTAGAAGAGCAGCTACAAAAGAAAGTGTAAGTGCAGCAAATCATTCTGAAAATAAACTGATTTGAACAGAGAATGAGTTCTTCCTGAAAGGCTGCGGGACCACTGACTTTTTAGTATTACTTGAAAAAGCTGCAACTATCTTATTTTTCCCCATAAAACAGATCCACTTTGGGAAGGGCAGACTGACAGTTTGATCTACCTTCCAGGAAACCATGAGAGGAAAAAAAAACACTTCTAGGAGCACAAATTTTCAGTAAGGCTTCTTTTTTTCTCCAATATTCAGGGAAATTCCTAATGCAGTTCATAGTCTTTANAATTGAGGGAAATTCCTAATGCAGTTCAAATTCTTGAAAAAAAAAAAAAAAAAAAAAAGAAACCTGCAGCAGTAAATGATGGAAGAAAACCAAATCCCTTTTCCAAGCAGTGACACTGCCACTTTAATAGTTTCCCACTGTACTTGGGGTTAGTTGCCAGAGAAGCCTTGTTCAGCCTATTTGGGGGCCCCATGAAATGCTGCAAGCGTTACTGAAATGAGCACTTGTCTTTTGTTGAGCTGCATGCTAGCACCATACAGTGCTGAGCTGATAAATCCACTTTTTCTAACACAAGCATTTTTCAAACAAAACTACCATGAGACTGATGAGTAATGCCAGCTTGCCAAAAAAAAAAAAAAAGACACACACCCCTCCCAGGCGCTGCTGACACTGACAGCTGTTAAATTCACATATTCACAAAACGAGATGGGTTACATAACTGGAAATTACAAGAGCGACTCACCAGCGAGAGGAACTGCAAAGCAAGGCACCACTGGGGCTCAGGGAGGAACAGATCCCACGTTTCCATGTGCACTGTCCCACTGAAAGCTGGGATAAAGCTGTGCCCTGAGCACACAAAGGTTGCTGGGCACTCCTCACCCTGCATCATCAGGCTGTTTGTAGTTTGTTCAGCGTTGGGATTTTTTTTCGGCAAAGTGAGGATGCATGTGGAAAAAGGATATATTAGTTCTGCTATGTATGTTATAACACAAGGGTAGTTTAAAAGCTCAAATGTCACATTTTGCAAGGTGTGATGCAAAAACTCTAAAAGGTTTATTGCCAAATCTTGAGCAGCTGAGAGGGCAGTGGAGAAGGTGAAGTGCTGGGTAGAGTTAGGTTTGACAAAACCTAGGGAGCTTTTAATTTGCATCAAATTTTTCAGATGTATAAGCACTTTGCAAAGATGTTTCTATCACTCTCATTGCATGGCCATAGAGCTGAGCTCTGGAGAAGGTCTGTAATCTTCCCATGCAGGACAGGAAGGCAGTGACACCATGTCACCCCACCACCACGTCACCTGCCTTTATTTCAGTATCTGTTTCTAAATTGATTTGAAAACTTTGACAAAAGGACCTGGTTCTGGAAGGGCCAAGGAGCAGATGATAGAGGAAAGGCATCATTAAGGGCTCCTGAGGAATGGCAGGCTGTGGAGCTGGTGGAACAGCTCAGGAGAAAGAGCAGTGAGGGAAGATGGCAATGTCTGCACAAGCAGCCAGGCCCTCACATGTTGCTGAGATTGCCAGAAATGAGGTTCTAAAGGGGGCTAATCTGGACATAAATCAAAGCAGAAAACAATGGATGTCTTTATGAATAGCCATAATAAAAAAAAATCCAGTAATTAAACCACCATTAACATCAAGCTAAATTTTATACATTCAGAATTATCAATGCTTCAATTTTTTCTGCTCATGGCTGAATTCATCCTTCTTACATAGTAAGAGGGGGTTTGTTGTTATAAAAAACACACCTAAAAGCTTTTTTTTATAAGCAAGTTTATCAAACAAGAAATGAAGATGAAATGACAACTAAATGCATAAAGTTCCATGTACTTTATCATGTTATCTGTAATAAACTAGGCTAATGCAAAATTAAGATGCACAGACAAATCAGGAGAAAAAAAAAAGAAACACAGAAATGAATGCTTTGAGAGTGATGTCACCTAAGCTGGTGTGTAGGTACAGTCTGCTGCGTAGGAGAGCAGTGAAAGCATAAACAGAATACTAGATGTGCATTAAGCCACAAACAGAAATAGCTGAGAACAATGGCAAAGTCTGGTTGCTCTTGGAACCTTAATGTAAGGAAACATCCTTATAAAAGATGAGACAATAGCGGGTCTATAAATGACAGCCCCGTAGGCAGGGAAGGATTAAGAACTTCCTATAGTTCCTAAAGTATCAACCTATATTGTAACCCTTCCACAAAGGCTGCCTTAAGTGCTTTCTCTGAATTAGTCCACCCAGAATAGGAAAAAGCATCAGAATTAGTTTGACTTTTCCTCTGGACACCAGCCACACACTCTCAAGGCAGTAAGGAAGAAGTAAAAGCAGACGGAAGCTCAGCACTTGTTTAGCACCTTTTGCCAGCACACCTGTAAGTCCCAGTGCCCATTTGCCCTCCCTGCTTCCTCCAGAACCCAGAGACCTTTGCCAGCCCTGATCCAGGCCATGGCAACATGCTGCTCTCTAAAGCTGAGCTTCTCTGTCTCTGCAGAGCACTGGCTTTGGACACAAGCAAACACAAACTAGGCTGAGGCTTCAGTGTCCATTTATCACTTTCATATTCTCTGTTTTATTTTGAAGTGGGCTTTTTTGTGGTTTTGTTTGTTTGCCTGAGTAATAAAAAACATTCACTTAACTGGGCATACGTTTAATTTGAAAACATTAACAAAATACCTCCCAAAACCTCATGGCCCATGACCTGGGACATATTCCTGTACAGCAAACATCCTCTGAGCTTTCAGGTAGCAGATTACCCTCAAACCTCAGATTCTCTTGCAGACTGCCACATACTCTACTAATAAAAATTTAAATTAAAGACTATGAACATTACTATTTAATACAATTCCACAGACCAGCCACAGCGAACTTTCAAAGGCCTCAGGGGTTATCAGTGTCCATAGGACAGGGGCTGGGAACCACCACAGACTTTGGTGGTTCTGCTGGTTCGTCTCTGACACAGCACTAAGCCCATTCACATACATTCCTCTGGTGAAACTCAAAGAGCCTGAACTTCAGAGAGTTTTCCAAAAAGTCAAATGAAGCTGCATGAGCACTTCACTGCACTGATGGGGAAGAAGAAGAATTGTCCACTGCAGCTGCTGCTAACATAGGCACCTCTAGGCACTCCAGATGCTTGGATGTGGATGAACTGAACAATGTGAAGAGGTACAAAACATGCAAGACCAGGACCTGTTCCAAGTGACATTTGAAGATTTGCAGCTGATTATAAATTCAATAGGATCTACAGAAGTCAACAAAAGAATTTGCAGCAAGTTAAAATTCTTGAGATCTTCTTGTTGTTGCCTCTGCCAACAATTCCTCATTCCAAGCTGGAGGCTTTAGGGCAAATTTGGGGCAGTTCTGGTCTAAAAGTTCCAGAGGAATAGTTCTATCTGTTATCGGAAGTGATCCCCTGTCAGTAGAACTTGGTCCTTGAGTGATGGCAATACAAAGCAGATGTAAGTATATTTTTTAAAATGCTAAAAATTACACAGATGCTTTTGAAAATATTAAAGATTTGCCATCCAGCTATTTACAGTCCTATTTTTAATTTTTGTTTTCTGAAAAACAAGCAAATATTCTGATCCTCACCAAGGGCTGTGAGTTTCATCTTCCCAAACTCAATCACATAAGCCCTGAATCAACATGCTTCCTAATGGGAATAAATTCTTTTCAGCAGAGGTCTGTTAAAAATGACCACCAAAACCCCACTATTATTAGTATTCAGGGTAGAATTAAATAGTGTCACCATGGATATCTGAATGTGCAGGTGTGAGCCTTAAATTATTTTATGGCAAAATTCAGCCCCATTTCTTACTCCTGGTCTTCAAACCTGCGCCCACCAGAGCAGATTATGATGACCCTATAAGAGGCAGGACCTTGGCCAAAAATCCATGGATTTTGGGGGACTTTCTGCAGAGTAAAGCAAGTAAAAGTTACATATTCTTGCTGTTGAAACCTGTGGGACTTCTCAGCAGTACAATGATGTTCAGCACAGCTCAGATGCTCTTCCTGAGCTGTATTTTATGACTCTGTCTCTGTGCAGCTCCTCCAGCCTCGGGGGAACTGCTCAGCTGGGAAGGGGCTGGGAAGAAATATGTCAGAGCCAGGCCCTGCCAAGCACAAGAAGTGTTTGGGCAAGGGTCTCACTGCACAATTTTTCTAAGACTGAGAACAAATATTAAAGTTATTTTCTTCCATCAGAGCAGTTTTAAAGTCACTTAAAGTCTGACAGCACTTTCCAGCTGGAAACTGGACTTTGCTCCTCAGTGTAGTTCCACTTACTCATCTGACAACTACCAATTACTCGTGTGAGCAATGCATGAGGTTCTGTAGCCGTGGCAATAAAACACAAGAGCAAATCCACTTGCTCAGAGGGGCAAGTTTCTAGATTGAATAACAAAATCAGAACTCAGCAACAGCCCCTCCCTCCCCCACACAGTTTGTTGCTTAAAATCTTAAAGGAAAAAAAATATAATGTTCTCTATGAATACCATCTTAGCATGATCAATTTTTTTCCTATAAAAATACATAATCAGTTTTGTAGCTTTTCTGCTTGTCCTGCAAACCAGTAAAGGAAAAGTCTGTGAAACTCTCACACTTTCATTTCACACTATTCTTAATGTTACCTAATTTCCCAGTTTAAAAATAGATTATAGGGATTAAGAGACTTTTGAATCTAAAAAGAATGCACATATTAGGGAAATTACTACCTAAAGTAAATAGCCTACTTTAATAAGCAGACTCCTAGTTTGTATGATATTAAGGAAAAAAACACTTCACAGGCATCCAGTTTAACACATGTCATTTACAAGTTCAAAATCTAGAGGTAGAGAAAATATGTGTTTGGTTTGGAATATGCAAAGTGCCATTTTTTTGTATATTAATGCACAGAAGCACTTCTTACAGTGTTATTATGGAAGGATAAAATAGTTGCCAGAAGGGTTTATTTAAGGAATGGTTACTGCAAATAAAAACTTTCAACTAAAAAGGATTTTTAAAATTGTTTTTTAATATGCTTTTAATGACCTCTACTCCTCATACCTACCTCCTTGCTTCCCAAACTGTTTGTACTGTCCCCAATAACACTCAGTGGAAAGCTGTCGTTCCTGGCTAAATCCTTACTTAGGTTGGATGCTATGCCTCCGTTAGACAGGGTCACAAGGTCACAATCGATTTTGGAGGCCACCTGGAGAGTCCAGGCCGTGAACTGACTCAAAAAATTTATATCAGAGCTGGAATGGTCCACCTCCCAGGGCTCAGCCTGCGTTAACACCCCAACCGCAGGATGGAGCCTGCCAGGCCCAGCTCAGAGAGAGGCCAGAGTTGTTGACCCCGTTAGCTGACCTCTTCAAACTTCAGGAGAATTTTTCTGGCAGTTACCACGGTGACTGGGCACTCCAAGCTTATCCTTCTTACTGAAAAAAAAAAAAAAAACCCGAAAAATTAAGAAAAAAAAAAAAAACGTTAAAGCCTACCTTGTAGGGATGTCTCTCAAGAATCAAATACGTAAAAGTTTTAATTGTTTGCTTCTCTCTTGGGCTGCTCTGGCTCTAACTGGTACATCTGATGTGAACATCGAGAAAACAGTCTGGCTGAAAACATTTCAACTTGTGAAGTCATAATGCTCAGTGGATTTAACGAGAAGCATTTCTAGTATCTGCTGGTGATCACAAGTGACACACTAAGAGGTTTATTGTGAAATAATATTTATTTTTCTTTCTGTATCTTTCTCCAAATTGCTACCATTTCTCACTGAATTGAGAAGAGGCTGAGACAAGGCTCAGGGAGAGGATTCTATGCTGCCTTCTGTTTTTTTTCCTTTTCAAAACTATCTGCTTGGTGAAACATTAAGTATGCAGCAATACATTACTTTGGTCTCTCAGAAGAGACTGTATAACCTATTTAATGTACCATGAAATATTATTTAAGAGGAAAAAGCAAAAAAAACCCCCAAAAGTTGTCAGACATCGTTAGTGGTGGTTTTTTCAGGCACTTCGAACACTAATCACTTCACACATAAAATTTAGCAGGTAAGCAAGGTCTGGTGATGCTGACAGAAAGCACTTGAAACACATCAAGGGATCACAGAGTGTGCTAAGTAAACAAGAAAACAAAGTGCACTCTTCATTTCTGAAAAAAGAAGGGGAAAACTGGTGCTTCTTAATTTCAAAGCAATCACATATTACATACAAAGCTTTTATGTAAATTTTCCTCATGCTCCTCTACTTGAAATAGCATCTTGCAAAAGGGAGCAGTGAAGAGTACACTGCATTATAGCTGGAAAAATCCTACTTAAGGGCTCCTGATGGCAAACTGTCAATCAGTATTCCCTGCTTGTTATGAACTGCTCATTTCTGGAGTACAGCTAAACAGAGGTTTAATGATTGAAACTTTAATGGCATTTTGTCTCACACATGGTTCTGAAGTATCTTCTGTTGTTTGAAGAGTTAAATATGGATATTCAAATTGCTGCTCAGCCACTGCTCTGCTCCTCCTGGGCTTCTCCACTGGCAGTGCTGAGATGGCAGAGGGGAGCGAGCTGCTGAGTCGCCTCTCATGGGAGATCACACAGACCCTATGGACACAAAAATAAAGCAGGAGGTTTGGGTGTGTGAAGCAAAAAGCACAGAACTGATCTTTTGTTCCAGACTTACTTTTCATTTCTGGTGGAAGGATGAGAAAAAGGCAGTCCAGCATATGTGTGTTAACTAACATTAAAAAAAGTGAATGCAGGCACGGTACAGGACTCTTTCTCCTTTCAAAACTGGTTCAATTGCTTTGAAATATCATATGCGTCAATGCTAAATAGATACATAGACACTTAATAATATTATTTAGCAATAGTGAATTAAACATGAAAACAATTTAAATTAAAAACACTTAAAGATTGTTTCCCTGTTATTAAGGATGTGTTAGAAAAAGACTAACCCTCTCATTAGGAGATGGATTTTTTCATTTCTGTTTTTCTTATGGCCACACAAGAGGTTTTTATACTTTCTCTTTTATTCTCTGCATGAAATAATGTAAATTGAAACAATCAGGTGGCTGATCAATAGGCTAGTGGGAAGAAAAAAATGTTTGTTAAATTCTATTTCTTTTCTTTCTTTTTGAACAACACTGTATATATAAGCACGTGTCTTTCAATTAGATACAGTGATTTATGAAGTCATGCTCAGAGCTAGCCAGGTTGTTGACTCAGATTAGAGCTATGATGCCAGCTCATTCCCTGGTGACAAACACTGACTGTCCTTCCCGCAGCCAGGCACCCCTGGCAGCCTTATGAAAAGACCTTGTGGTTGGCACAGCACTGAGCAGGAAATGAGGTCCTCTCCGGTTCGGGACAGAGATGACTGGAGCTACAGAAAGCTGTAAAGCAAAATCAGCATCTCCTGAGTCACAGACTTTAAGCTCTGGTGGGCCCCGCAGTTCCCAGGGTGACCTGGCCACCAGCGCTGCCTCTCCTGCACCCCTGCCAGCCCCACCAGTGCCCAGGGGAGCACCCTGCACATGCTGGGCTGCCATGGCATGGGACTGGTTTTGTGTGGGAGAGGAGAACAGAGGGCACCACGGTCCCCCAGTCTCCCCATGTGCCCCAGCCTGGTGCTCAGCACCCTCCTCAGGGAACCCCTTTCTCCCTCATCCCTACCAGAGAATTTTTTTGGCACGCTGTGTGGTGTTTTTCAATATCACAAGGCTTTTATGTCAGCCTGTAGCTTGGGGATCTCTGTGTGGCCTACCCTCCTCCAGGAATTTCACATATAAATCACTGGAAAGCAGGAAATCCTTAAGTTCTGGTAGGAAGCTGTTTACCGTGTTTGCCTCGGCAGACAGCTGCAGACCACAGAGCATCTTGCCTTGAAGGTACCACTGCAACCCAGACACCTGGACTTGAAATAGGGGAACCTGGCCCCCTTCTTCTGAGATCTCTGAGCCAGAAAGTGAGCTCCTGGAATGGGGTTAGAAACTCCTACTGAATTAATGGAGTAGAGCTCCCTGATCTTCTCCGTGTAACACTTTCACTCCAAATTCCCTCAATGCCATTGAAACAATAATATTTAGACCATTTGGGGCTCAGATTATTGCTTTAATAAATTGGGTTTTTATTGGTTCATTGTGGCAAATAAGCCCCCGATTGATTTTGCTCCTAATCAGCATGGAGAATGCATTCCGCTGTAATTAAATCCCGTGTAACTGGGCACTCTGTGTTCGCTTGTCTCTTAGCTTGCAGTGGCATGAGATACAGCACATCAAACGCTATCGTCGCCACGATAGGCACCCTGCCAGCCCGCAGAACGGTGATGCTCGCCTTTAGCGTGCTCACAGTGCGTATGGCTGGAGCGCGTTTGGAGCAGCGGGCAGCGCTTGGGAGACGTAGGAAACTTATGGGAGGAGGAAGATGGCCAGGGATAAGGTCCTTTCTCTCGAGGAAGGTTTGACCCCCCCGCCCTCTGCAAACACTGCGAGAGAGGCGGGGGCCGCTGGCCCGCCCGCTTTCCACAGGTCCCCGCAGCCCCGGCGCGGCTCCGCTGCCGCTCCCGGGGGCTCCGGCCGGGGCGCCCAGGGCAGCCCTTTAGGGGGGGCTCAGGCCGGATCCTGCCCATTCTATACGTTAATGCTCTTTTCTCTCCGGCTGCAGGGAAGCAGGCCAGCGGATAATTACCCCTCACTGCAATCCGCAGAGCTGGCCTAATCCGAAAGCTCAAGTGCCCGTAAGTAAAACTTCAGGAAAAGTTATTGAAACTGACAAATACAGGGTGACAAATAATCAATAAAAGCCCAGTCCCACATCCTTTATTGTTTCCAGGCACTAACAGCAAGTAATGAAACCTCGGCGAGGACGGGGGAGGGAGCGGCAGGGACCGGGCGCTGGGCTGGCTCCTGGAAAGCCCCCACTAAAAGAAGTCCAGGGAAGAGCCCGGCAGGATAAGGGGGACGATCCCGTCCCCATGGGAGAGAGGAAAATGCCACCCTCCCAGCGCCCCCTCTTCCCCAAGCCCTCCCTGCCGCCCGGGGCCGGGGCCGGGGCCCTCCGGATGGGCGAGCCCGGGAGGCTCCTGCCCGGCCGGGAACTTCTGCCCGACCCCGCGGGCAGGGACGCCCCGGAGCCCGGTGCCACCCGGCAGCCTCGGGCCACGCACCTATTTCACGCACCCGCACAAAAAATCAGGCGCTGTGATCAGCGTTCTGAAATCTATAACATCCCTGAACACCCAACGCGCTCCTTCTCATTAGCATCTCGGCCCTGGATTTTCCACGCCGCAGTTTCTAAAGTTTCAGCGAAGGACGCCGGGCAAGATAAATCCGTGCTGTCGTTTCTCTCCCTTTCTGTCTCTCCAAATTAAGTTTTGATCTATCAGTTTAAACACTGGCCAGAAAGTTGATTCACTTTCTGTTAGGATTTCGGGTTAAACCGGGGGCTCCTCCAGTGTCTTTAAGCTTTTGAGCCGTGTAAATGAACTGCAGTGTCACATAATCGATGGGGAAAACTCAGCTGTCACAGATACGAAAGCAGCCTCCTGCCACAGCAATAACGTGATTTGGCATTTCGAAGTTTGGAAACGTGCTGTCTGCGCGTCCGGGGCTCGGGGAGGAAGAGGGACGGGGGCGATGCTCCGGGGCGGGTGGGGGCACAGCCCCCAGCCACGGTGGCCCCCGGCCCCGGCAGCCCCAAGAGCCGGCGCCCCGCACCGCGGCACCCGCTGCCGCTCCCTCCCTTCCCGACACACGCTGCGAAAGTTGTTTCCCAACTTTGGCGTTAGGGGAGGGTTGACCCAGAACAAATCTCAGTGTCTCGGTGGCCTTTCCAAAGCGGCCGTGCCCCCCCCGCCCCGAGCCTGCGGGACGTGCCCATCTGGAGCACGCACCGTGAGAGCAACTGTGCCGCGTACAGCCACAGCGGCCATCAGTCACTAAAAGCCACACGCTTCACTGGACCGGGGATAAAACGAAGTCCTGGTGACGCCTGGTTAAACCACTGACCCTCTTGCGAGGGCTGGAGAAGGGGGGAAGGCGGCCTCCTCCCGACAAACGCAGCTTTGGGGGGTTGGCGCGGGGCTCCGCAGGGCCGTGCCCTCTGCCGGGGCTGGCAGCGCTGCCCGAAAGGGGACTCGGCGCGGCCGGTCCGGGGTGCCCCACGGGGGGACGAGGGACGGACGGGGAGGGCCCCGGGCAGAGCCCCCGGCCCGGCCGTGCCCCTGGGCGGCAGCGGGGGCGGCAGCGGCAGCTCCCGTGGGCACGGGGCTCCCCTCGAAATGGTTCTTTTCATACCGGCTTGGGTGGAAACACCAACCCGTGGGCAGGGTGTGCTCTAAGCCGCGGGGTAAACACTGCCCTCGGCCCCCTGTCCCTACTGCACACCCTGATTTACCCCCACACATGCGCAGGAAAACAACTCACACAGTTGCTTTCTGGAAGGGGACGGCTCTAGTTTCAAATTAGGAAGCTCTCTCAGATGAACGATAAACTCCGCTTTGGTCAGGATATGGTGTTTAATCATATCTTTGTGGTTTTGTCCTCACCAAAAAGAGCCCCGGAGGCTCAGACAAGAAACAGGATTTCAGATAGTTTGATTTGGCATAAGGAAACTTTGCATTTGTAATATTATAAGACTCTGAAGGGGAAATGAAACCTCTGTAGCTGAGACAAGAAGTGTGCCTAAGTGCCACTGTGTTTCAATCCCCATTCGGATATAATTTAAGTCTTCTCTGGCTTACAGTAATATGCTCTCCAACCTTGAGGCTATCCAAAAGGGGGGATTTAATGAGGCCGAGTTTATACACTTATATAATTTAGGGGTTTCGCTGTAGCTGTAAAATGACAATTGGTACATGTGTAGTGCAAAAGAGCTGAAATCCCATCCAGGGACCAAGTTGGTTATTTCTGAAGGAGCTGTCATTTCCAGCAGGGGGGCACAATGAGAAGGCCAGGAGCAATGGAGCTCTGATCTCCACCAAGGAGAGATAACCACCTGATTAAAATGGGGCTCTTGTTCCCTCGTTACTCGATCGTCGTGTGAACTTACCTTATTTACAATTATAGGCAATGAGTGAGTCGCCCAGATTGTAATACACCTATAGCTTTGGGTTTACTCCTCCCTTTGTTATCAAGACCATCTCTCGGACAGATTTCTGGACCACTCATAGCATGTGAGCGCAGAAACGCTCTGGAGGAGGGAGGGATGTGTACGTCCCGAGCCCTGCAGTGCGAGCGCAGCGCGTTCACCCTCCGGCACGCCCCTGCTGGGAAGCGGGCGGGAGGCCGGGCCCAGCAGAACCAGCCTGTGGAAATCAGGGTGTTTACAGCACACAGACACGTGTGAACACCCCCAGAAAGCGAAGGGACAAGAAGGCATTAGGTGAAGGACTATTTTGTACTGCACATCTGGTATTTGCTCATTTTCCAGGTGAACCCAGGCACGGCGGCTGTTGGAGGGCACCGCCTTCTCGGGTCACTCTGGAGCCCAGGTGCGCACCGGTGGCATCAGACAATGATGCATCTCTACGCTGAAATTTAACGCACTTTGTTCTCCATTTTAATATTAAATGGTGCAGTGTTTGCCAGATTATTATCCCACTATTGCTTGTGCATTTGTCTCTTATGTCTAGTGCCTGTCATTACACAAAGCGTTTTGAAAAGCTAATTTCAAAAGACAGAAAGTCTACACTTACTATAAAAGTCATTAAATTAGCATGACAAGCATAAAGTTCCTAGGTTATAATTTGGTTATAGATCTGAAATCTTCCCTGCTTTCTCTCTCCACTTGAAGGATGAAGGCTGCAGAGAGGCACCGACTCGAAGTTAGGACAATTGAGCTGACGATTGTTTGGTGGAGAAATAGGGAAGAGATGCGGGCTCCAACACCACCTTTTTGGCAGAGCAGTGGGTGACAAGAAAGAGTTCTGATTTTCTCTCACGTCTCCCAGCCGCCAGAGAAAGGTGTGATCAGAAGGTCTTCTACTACAACAGGTGGGAGCAAAAAAACAAAGGAAAAAAACTCTCGATGCATTTCTCGTCGATTAAAATGTTGCTGGAATAGCAGGACGCGTGCCTTTTATATCCCGCTAAATGCTAAGATGGGAAGATGCGCTATAAAAGCCGCCATTGGCTGCTTCCCCTAAGGCTGCAACATCCCCTTCATTTTAATCGCTTCTTGGTTTCGGAAGAAAGCCGTGGAGAGGAGGGGGAGAGCTCCTTCCCCAGCTCCCCGTGCATCTGCAGTGACAGGGGACTGCAGGAAGCCCCGGTGATGCCAGGACCGGCAGCGTGGGAGCGCCCGCTCTGCCCGGCCGGGCATCCTCTCCCTGACAGGTTGCATTTCGACAACGAGAAAATTAGAGAAGGGACGGGGCATTCAAACGCTGTGCTCACAGAAGAGGCTGCCCTAGTAGTTATTTTGTCTAAAAATCTGCTGTCAACTTTTTTTTTTTTTTTTTTTCCCCGTCAGGATCAGCGAGGCGCGTTTCTTTGCGCTGGTTCGTTTGCTTTTAACTAGGCATGCTGCGAATTGTGGAAGCTTTCCATTTACCTTTTCTTCTTTAAGCGTTTTAATTATCATCACTGACCTGTTGGGCATACCTACAGTATCAATGTCCCTTTTACATCGCTGCCTTCCCTTTCTCTGCATGTTTCTGCTATTTAACACTTGCTACCTTTGCCATTAGAGTCCTAGAGTGACCCCCATGGGTATCTTTGAAAGAAAGACCCTCTGCATTCCAGCACTGCCTCCTTACCCAAGTAATAGCAAAGGGACCATTCAGACACATGGACCACACTGAAGCATTAATTAGGCTGATGAAATCCATAGAAATGTATGGATTCAGCATAATCGAGTTTCTTCTGCTGACTATAGTTAAGGAATACGTGAGCAGCTGGGAGAATAGAAAGTACTGTTAGGGTGAAGTCATGCATGTAATTGAGTATATTTAACATAACCATTTTAATGATCGGTGATTAAAAGTGCATCTACTTAAATTGTATACCTCTGCAATTTGTCCATATCAACTTTAGAGCACACACAAAGAAAAGGTCGTCATATAAATTTATAAACAAGATCCCTTCCCAGCTACACATGACTCGAGCTGGAATGATAACTCAGTAGCAGCGAGGGGGGAAAGGCCTTTCGCGAGAAAATAGCTACGCCAGTACGATATTAATTAATCACTGGTTTGGCCCCCTCTCTCTCTTGTGCAGTCACAGTATTAGAAGTGCATAATAAGTGAGTTTTCTTTTCATCCGTAATTATTTATAACAATCAGATCACTCGGGAAAAAAAATCCCTGGGTTTCTTTCCAATATTAAAGGAGTATCTTTTCCCTCGCTTGACAATAGTGTGTGTGTGTGCATACACATATAGTCATATAGAATATTTGGCGCTTTTTTTTTTTTTTTTTTTTTTTTAATCTGCAGAAACATTGCCGGAGATCCAGCAAAGAAACACTAAATGATCAAACTTCTCCTGACGCTAAACTTGCACGCAGAGAGGTTAAGGACTAGAAACACGGACAGTGTTTGGGGGAGCCGCAGTTGATGGGCACGGCCGTGTCTCCTCGCAGGAGACCCCTGAGAATGGGAAATTAGCAGTCGAAATCTGCTAGTGGGGACTGGATCCCACAAAGCCCACGCGTTGGGAAGGCTGAGTGTCTCTCTCTCGCCTATTCAATCTGCCCAGGCTGGTTGCAGCGAATAAATAGAGTCATTGTGGAGCCCATACACAAACCGACCCAACTCCCTCCCCCACCCCTTCTCGCCCTCCCCCCGTCCCTTTATGCTTAAACGCACACAAATCTGCAGCCGCTTTGCACTAAGAGGAGCCCAAAGTTTTCTTCCCTTTACTGTACAACGCCTGTGGGAAAGGTTTACCCGCACGTATGGAATATGTACTTATGTCGGAGAGACGGGGGTTCACGCTGGGTGAGGGCACACAGGAGCCTGCCAGGAGCAGGACCCATCCTGCCCTCGCCCCGCCGGGCGGGCGGGCGTCCCTCTCCCCGCGGAAGATAACGGTTCAAAGTAGCCAGATGCATTAAACAGCCACAAAAGGGGCCAAGAGGGATGGGNGCCGCTTGTGGAAGTTGAAGGGCCAAAAGTTCAGTAATTATTTTTTTGAATTAATAGCAAGGAATAAATATTAAAGGTTAAACGTTATTTGCTGTGAGAGTGGAAACATCTGAGGGATTTTATTGTGTCTACGAGTATTTTTTTTTTTCTTTAACCTCCTCAAAAACCGCTCGCTCTTTGCTAGAAGGCACCAACACAGCGGGGGCGAGGGTCCCAGAGCAGGGCCGGGATGCGGGACGTTCAGGGAGGCCCCCCGGCCGGGCTTCTCCCCTGCATCACCCTTCGGATTTGCTCTCCAAACCCACTCCGGGAGGTTCTCGATGTCCAGGGAAAAGGCCTTCAGCACAGATTTACCCAGCTGAGAGTCCATAAACACCGGAGACCCACCAGCTCCAGGGCTTCAGCAGGAGGGATGGGCTGTGTGCCTCCGAAATTTTAACCAGTGTGTTCCCAAATGCCACAGAAATGTTTGGAGGTCTTTAGAAGATGCCCCTATCTCCCTTCCAAAGTTGATGGTTATTAGATGATTAATGATTTAAAAGATGCCTGTTAACAGCCCCAAGCAGCCCCAAGTTGAGACACATGGACCCACGCTCTAAAGTATAAAAACCTAACGTGTTTTTTTTTTTTTGGTTTTTTTTTTCAAATGTGCTGGAGATCTTTAAAAGCCCCGAGGACTTACCCTTAAGGCATTATTCAAAGAAAAAAAAACCTGAGACTGGCGGTTCGTCACAGGCAATTGTAAAGGGTTTCAAAGGACCGATCAAACGAGTTGGAGAGTAATCTACATTAAAGTCCGGATGGCAGTGTTACAACATGCACCTGCAGGGTATTTGCTATCCGTGCCCCTTACAGAGCTACAAATCACCATTAAAGAAAGCTGCTTAAGCTTCCTCCGCGCTTCTAGAAAGACTTACTCGGGCTCCTTCACTTTGATATTTATACATCTTGTTATTGATAAGTGTGGGGCTGTTCAGCGCTCCCTTCCCCCTCCCGGCACTTTTGCACCAGCCCCTCCCTGCCCCCACCCCGCTCCAGGCGGGTGTTCAGGCGGCCCAGCCCCACGAACGACACTCGTGGGCGTGGGGTTATCCCCCTCTCCCTGCCATGTGCCGGCTCCGGGAAAAGTTTCGGTTTATTTTATCTATGTCGTTCCCCCCAGGCTCTGTCACCAAGGCGACCGGGGCAGCCCAGGCAGCATCGGCACGCGGGATGTCCCGGCGGATTTTCTCACAGTTGCGGGAGGCGCAGACATGGAAATGAGCTCATTGCGGGGGAGTGGCGGCCGCCTGGGCCGCCCCCGGCCCGGCCCGGCCCGGCCCGGCCCGCTGGTCCCGGGGCTGCGGGACTCGCTCTCCGCTTGAAGGCATCTGGAGGAGGTCGCGCAGTTTCATCGCTGGCCGCGCAGAGCCCCGGAGCGGGCACAGTTAACCCTTGGCACGCCGCGGGGCCGCAGCTGCCGGTCGGGAGAGCCCTGGCGACCCCCGCTCCCTGCCGCGCCCCCTCTGCTCCCGCACTCCCACGGGCAGCCCTCCGTGCGCCCGGTGCTCCCCCCGCCAGGTGATGTCAGCGGGGAAAAGTAAAGTTGTAAAGACAAACAAACAAGCCCGGAAAGCTAGGAGGGAAAAAAAAAAAAAAAGATTTTTCTACCCACTCGAGGCGAAAAAGCTCAAAGGCCAACAGGGATTCATCCACCGCTTCCCACGGCTGCAGACAGGGCGATACAATCAACTTGGATTTCTTTTTCGGGTAATTTTAGTGATCAGGTCTGTGTTTTCAGTACTTCCCTCGAGTGGGTTCTCGCAAACGAACAAAAACCGCACCCGTCGCAGGTGTGAGGCTGCGGTGCCCCGGTGGCTGGTGCCCCGCTGAGGGCTCGGCTGAGCGGGGGGGATGCCGGGGCCCCGGGCACCCCCGAGGCAGCAGCGGGGACCCGCAGCGCTGTGCCCTGCTGGCTTCTGCCGCGGGCAGCTGGGGGAGCACCCCGGGAGGGAGCAGAAAGGGGCTTCGCCGCGCTGGCGGCACAAGAGGATTTAGGTGGTTTGTCAAAAATCAACTAATTAAACCCCGCGCACTAACGTAAGGGACAATATCTTGAGTTCGGTGTACCTGCCTCACCTCTTGCCAGCCCTGGCAGCGGAGGGCTGGCACCCGTGGCCCTGCCGCGTTCCCTTGCCCCCCCACGCCCATGCCGGGGCTTTCCCGGCAGCAAAGCGCGCACTGTTGGGGCGGGGGGAGCTGGGACGGGCCGGGGGCCCAGCAGCGCTGGGCAAAAGTTTGCCAAGTCAACTCCTCTCCTGGAATTGTCCTCGGAGGGTCGGCGGTGAGGAGGGGAGCGGGACCCGCCGCCCCGACCGGCCCATCCCAGGCAGGCGCCTCCAGCGCCAGGGAAAAAGCCGCGCAGCTGCGGGAGCGGGCCGGCAGAGCGGATGCGCACCGGGGTGCGCCCCCCTCCGCCACAAGTCGCTCAACTTCTGCCTTGGAGCCCCGGCCCCGCCGCCGGGAAAGGCTCTCTGCTGCTGCCAGGGTGGAGGGGCAGGCTTTGGGTCAGCGGGGCCGGGCAGAGGGGGCCGAGGCAGGGCCACCCCAGGACAGAGGGTGGCACATCGTGGGGCTCTGCACGGGGGCCCGTCCCGCACCCCCCGGCGCTGGCAGGCCCTGGCACCTCTCCTGCCACATAACGGCGAGAGCAACTTGCAGCCGCCTCTAAACTGTTACAAAACAAATCCCCGGTACGTTCGCGGGGCTGGCGAGAAGCTGGCGGAGCGCAGCGCCGGGAGCCCCAAGCCCCCCGGCTGCCCCCGCCGGGCCGACACCCCCCAGGCCGCAGCTGATGGGGGCGAGCGCGCCTCGGGCCAAGCGCTAATTTGGTGTGTACGCTTAAGGCGGCCATCTGAGGGCTGGATAGCAACGAGGGAAAGGGGTGTATTCGCGACTGGAAGATTTAGGTTGTTGCTAGGATGTGAGAACAAAAAATCTTCAATAAGTCGGGGAGGGGGGAGGACGGGGCAGAGGGGGAGGAAGGGGGGTTACAAGGTTTGTCACAGGGAAAAGTGCAGACATCTGCTGGAACTTCCATATCTAAGCTGTTCATTTACAGGAGCCAACTTCTGAAATCTCCACAATTAGATCTGCATTGTTCTTTCTCAACAACACTGCCTAGAAAGAAAAGGTCTTCTCTGTCGGGGCCAATCCAACGAAGCGTTTGACGTTATTAAATAATAAAGCGATTGTGATTTACATTGTTGTTCAGAAAAAGGGCCAATTATCCACTGTTATGTTGCCATAAAGATCATATTAACTCGAATTAGTAATCAAACAATATGCTAGCGTTAAAAGTATAGAGAGGACAACGCGACTGGTCTTGTTGCATCCTCACTTTTTCTTGTAAAACCAGAAGCATAAATACACTTGAAAGAGGCGCAGAAACTTCATCCTTAACGGGGAAAAAGTGAAAGAGGTACCAGCGTTTGTGATTAATGGTCCTCTGTGTTGATTGTTTTCAATTAATTCAAAGCCACCCAAATCTCATATTGATTTTTCTGTTTACAAATTAATTCTTCTTTCGAATATCACGGGAAATGTTTCACGGTACTCCGAGAACCAGGGCGATTTTTTTTAATGTAAAGTCTTTCAGGATTTTGATTTTGGGGTGCTTTTTGTTTGTTTTTCATTTTGTTTCGAGTTTGGGGTTTTTTTGGTTTTTTTTCAGAGTAACATTTTCTAAAGGCGTCTGAGTTCCAAGCAAAGAGGAACCTCACCACCACCAAAACGCAAACCCAGCCGCATCCCCGCACTCCAGCAAATTTCCTCTGCCATAATCAAATAATTATTTTTATTAAAGCAGTTATTAGGTTTATAACTCATTTGCCACTTAAATTTGTGCAACCAACCAAGGCGATCTAAATAGGTTTGAGTTGCCCCTTGGGTCCGGGATGTAAGCGGTAAGAAGGAGGATTAATTATGGGTGTGTGCAGCAGGAGGACACAAAGGCTGTCCGGTGGCGCGGGGAGCAGCGGCGGGGCGCAGCCCCCTCCCGGGCGGGGCTGGGCTCCCCGCGCCCCCGGGCCCGGCAGGGACCGCCACCCCCGGCCAAACTCCCCTGCGTTTGTTTCTGAGCTGCCGCGGGGCCAAGGCTGGGGCTGGGGAGCTACAACTTGTTGGCAGTAAATAAGGCGCTGTCAGGTGATGATGCTCCGGCGCGTTTGAAACGTCCCGAACAAAGTGTGGACGAGACGTTCTCCACGCAGGAATATCGATGTGATATGATATGATACGATATGATATGATGATACGATACAGCAGCATCGATCTCTTGTCTCCAGTTTGGACAAGGGCCATTCTTTGTGCGCGGGATGACAGGATCTGCCCCCTGGAAACGCGCTCCAAGAGCCCAGCGGCACCTGACTGGTGCCCCTAATGTCATTTATTGCCAACTCGTTTTGGTATCGGCTGGGGGTGGGGGTTCCTCGGAGCTCAGGTAATAGCCGGGTAGCTGTCAGCTTCTCCCGTTTAGCACTACTCAGGCAAGAATGGCTTTGCCAAACTGTTCCAGGAGCTGATGCTATTTGTTACCACGATTAGGGGAAAAAAAGAACATTCACAGTAACATGGGTTTCTATAAGCAAACGCCGAGCAATTTTCCTCAGCGCAATGCATCAGCAAGTATATCCAAAAGAGCTTAATCTACTTCTTGCAGGTTAGGTGCAAGAGAAATCAGCAAGGGCTGCTCCGGGATGCCATGAAAATCCCGGCTCATTGGCTTGGCCGCGATAGGACGAGGCACATCAAATCGAGGCGGAGAGGGACAGAATCAATCAGTCCTCTTGTGAGTGAGGAGTGAGCCCTCGCCCTGGAAATAATTTCGAATAAAACTTGTGTAACCAAGTGTAACCTAGCTTACTCTGAGCAGATCGTCGACAGGGTAAAAAAAAAAAAGTTTAAAAAATATTATGGAAATAAGCCAATAAAACAATCTGGACTGAATTAATAAGAGTGCAAAGTTTCTATCCATGTATAAGGATAATATATTAAGCCAAAAGGAGACAGGTTATCTCTAAACAGGATTAAAATGCGTTCGTGTATAGGATTAGACCATCTCATCCATTTAAAAACAGTGTCTCTCCTCCTCCCCACAACACTTTATTATATTTTAAAAAAAAAAAAAAAAAAAAGCAAAAAACTTTCCCCGTTAGAAGCACTTGGGAAATGCGTTTTATTAATCGAGAGCCTTTTTTTTCCCTTGCAATCAAATGCAACTGATGGCCCTGAATAAGCCGCCTTGTTAGGAAACGGGCCATTTTTTAAAACCTGTGATCAAAACAGACCTGTCTTCAGAGAGAGCACAGCAGATTTAAATGTTGGTCAAAAGGAGTCACAACTGTTCATTAAAAGCAAACCCTAACTAGTGCTAATGTATAGCCATTTTGTGAGCTCAGGACTGTAGAAAGAGGCGAAAAAAAGTCTGAGAGTGTGAGCTGATGCCGTGCTGGCTGGCAGTGTGTGGTCTATTGTAGGGAATGTGCTTTTTCCACTGAACAGAGAGCCCCCCTCTTTTATTCCCCAGCTCTACTGCACCTGCACTGGATCAGGGAGCTACTGCCATTCACCACATCAACAGAGAAGACATCTCTGACAGCACTCAATTCATTACATTTCTTCCTGCTTTTCAAACCAACGCACAAAAAAAAAAAAAAAAAAANGAAAGAAAAAAAAAAAAAAAAAAAAAAAAAAAAAAAGTATTGCCAATCAGTGCCTGGGGTGCAGGGAAGAAATCTTACAATACTTTATATTCGCCGCTCATTTTGGATTTCATTAGTCAGAAAACTCACTTCTCAGCCAGTTACAACTTTTCTTTCTTTTTCTTTCTTTCTTTCTTTCTTTCTTTCTTTCTTTCTTTCTTTCTTTCTTTCTTTCTTTCTTTCTTTCTTTCTTTCTTTCTTTCTTTCTCTTTCTTTCTTTCTTTCTTTCTTTCTTTCTTTCTTTCTTTCTTTCTTTCTTTCTTTCTTTCTTTCTCTTTCTTTTCTTTTTCTCTCTCTTTCTTTCTCTTTCCTTCCTTCCTTCTTTCCTTTTTCTTCCTTCCTTCCCTGCTTAGGGGGCTGCTGGAAGCGGGAGCTGGTGCCGGTGCCACTCCCCTGCCACGCCGGGGCTCCGCAGCCCCGGGAGCGGAGCTGGGCCCATGCCGGGGCTCCCCAGGAGAGGGTTTATTCATAATTCATGGGAGCAGAGCAGCTCTCCGGAGACGGGGAGAAAGAAAGGGCCGAAGAGGCCGAAGTGTCCCGGAGCAGCTGGGGGGGAGCGGGGTGCGGGGGTGTCCCCGGGGTGCCGGGCCGGGGGCGGCGGGGCCGGCGCTGCGGGGAGGGGACGCTCCGGCCCCCCTAACCCATGGAGAAAGTTGTTGTCGGCCCAACTTCTCGAAAGGGACTCCGAGGAATTTGGGGGTAGCTTGGTTTCTTGAAGAACCGTTTTTCAGAAGTATTTGCAAGCGAAAGAAACCGAGCCGAGGGGTTTAGATTCAGGTATTTGATCTCGCCGGACCCAGACATCTAATTAGAGTGGCCTCAGCGATTGAAATGGTGTTAATTCCCATTGTTCCCCGCTCAGATCCCTTGGCCCTCCACCGCTGGGATGCTCTCATTTTCAAAATTCTAAATAAAAATATTTCTATTTGAAACAACCAACCAACCGACCAAACAATTTCTGTATTTCCCCTTTTTCTGGCCCATTTTCCTCCATCACAAGCAAAAGCAAAAGCAAACTCCTGGGTATTTTTTCGCAGACGCTGGCAAAGAATAACACCCCCTCTGTGGGATCTTACAGAAATAAATCACAAGGAGCTCTTGCCTACCTGAAAAGTAGGAGGAAATCCGACTGTCTGGTTTCGGGTGTAAAGTGTGTATCGATAAGGAAGACACAGCCGACTCAGAAACGGGACCCAATTAATCTATGGGTTTCTTTACATCACCCCCTGTTAGGATGTGTGCTTTGGAAATATTGATTCATTGCGACAGCAAAGTCGCAACTACTGTGTGTGCATAACATGGGGAGGACACGGAGCGAGAACCCGCAGCAACGCAAAGCCCACTCACGGGAGAGCCAGATTGCTTTTTAAGCTAAAACTAATAATTTCATAACTGATTCACATTCAATCTGGCGCCAATGACGTCACGGGGTATTAGCATACGAGGAGGGATGAAGCCAGTGTGGCTGGAGTTGATAAGGTGCCTCCTGAGGAATTCGCTGCTTGTTTTAATACATTAATTATTTCTCTGTCTTCCTCTACTTCTGCAATTTGTAAGAGCTTAAAGGAACCATCATTCGCAGCGATGCCAGAAGGACACGTTGGAGAGCTTCTGCAGTGGCAGCGGAGCCCGGCAGCGGGGGCAGAGCGGGGATGAGCCCCAGCCCCGCTCCCGGAGCCCGGCCCGGCCGCCCTGCACAGCGCTGCCAGACTCGGTTCTGATGGAGCCGCCTCCGGCCCTGGGCGTCCCTACTCGCCCGAGTAAGGTCGGCTGGCCCGGACCGGCCGCCCCAGCGCTGGGAGCTTCCCGCAGGATGGGAGGCGGGTTTGCAGGATCCAGCTCTCAGCTTGGAACGCGTGTGAGTTGTGAGTGTGCGGGAGTGAGTGTGAGCTGGTGTGCCAAGACACCCCTGTGGAGCCTTCCCGCGGGAAAGCCTCTGCAGAGGCCCGTGTCTTTCCAGCACCCGGTGGGATTCCCCCCTCTACCCCTCCCCATCTCCATCCCCTGCCGTTAATCACGATTTTCTGGGGAAAAAAAAAAAAAAAAAAGGCAAAAAAGAAGAGCCCACATTACGTCATCAGCCCTAACTGCTGAGGAGATGATGGGGTCACCGAGGACCCGGGGCGGGGGAGCCCGCGGGGGGCCGGGCCTCCCCTCCCGTTCCCTGGGGCAGCGGCCGCCTGTCCGGGAGCGGGGCCGCATCCCGGCCGGGAGCCGGAGCAGCGCTGTGCCCGCCGCTGGGCTCGGGACAAGGGACATGCTGTGGGGAGAGGACAAACACAGCCCAGCTCCGTGCCCCGGGGCTGACAGCTCTCCCCCGGCGTCCCACTGCCCCCAGAGCTTGTAGGAACCGGCGGCATCGCCGCTTTGGCCCCACCGAGCTCGGCCGGGCCCCGCGGAAGAGGCCTGACAGTTCCCCGGCCCGTAGGGTGCCCCTTGGGGACCCTCCCGAGCTGCGGCCACCTCGCTCCTCTGAAGAAGGCAACTGCCTAGGAATGACCGCTCGGTGACTTGAGTCTGAAACAT